>CM067348.1:45834404-45886904 GCA_034190875.2 Urechis unicinctus | reverse complement strand
AACTGAATCTTTCAGCAGCATTCGCCACTTGTTCAGTAATGCCACCTACTTCTACAGCATAATATGCATTATGCATTGTCAATTGTCCCGAGGATTGCCATTCACCAATATTCAACCAAGTGCTGGTGACGTACATCCGGGAATGCAGCGGTGCCGATTTGTCCAGGGGAATTTCGTTCCGTACCTTTATTTGTGTTATTGCACGTAATTCATGACACGCCAGCCCATTAAAGTGTAATGGTCAATGACTACCGACAAGTGTGAGATGAGAAAGAATACAGCAGTTGCGTCACAATACACGACTCTTGTAATAATAGTAACACTGACACCAATCCCCTTAGACATCGAAGGGTGATTATTTCTTCCTGAAATTGTCATGTTCTATCTAAAGAAAAGTGCATTATACATTACTTTAACAAGCATCATTCCCCTTTTGCGTTTAACGGTTCGACAATATCACTAAACTAAACGGCAAAATATGTGTAAACAGCATTTTTTTAGGAATATTAACTGTTGTAGGAACATTTGTGTGCGATCTGGCTTTGAAAGTCGATGACAATTATCGTCAACTGTGTTATTGTGTGAGTCAGTAGGATAATGGTGAGATACTTCCGAGTTATTTTAGGCAATATACGATAGCAAGGCACGTTTATGGTGTCGGTAATTGGAAATGTATGTTAAAATTGTAGGACATGCTGCATAAGGTGGCGTCCGCACAAATTGCCTTTGTCCCCTAAATTACTAATACAGATTTGTAACTATGTTTACCAACGGGGGAGGGGGGAATATATTTCGGGCGGCGCATTTTCTTATAAAGCATGCTAGGACAACTCGTATATTGATTTCCGCTAACAAACTCAAAATAAGTCCTGCATTGCTTTCGACCCTCGGTTATTACTGAAAACGTTTTATGAATCGCTTATGCCAAATGAAGCCATTTGAGTATTAAAGGTTATGATGTAAATTTGTGTTTTAAAGCAGGGTAGGGGTCATAAATAGGGCCTTCCCCTGCCAAATAAATACAGGGCTGGCAAATGCAGTTACCAGACACGAAACGCATCTGTTCATTTTCTTTACCAAACAAGCAATTTTTTGGGGTAAGTGTTCAGCCATGATGTGTCATTGAATACAATATTAAAACATGAATATTTTGGTTTAATCGTGTCATCATCTGCCAGACACATCTGTCCCTGAAGTCGATATCCCTGTATAATGCTGCAGCTGGAAACAATATACAAGCAGGACAGAAACACTATGCTCCTAGCCATATGAATAGCCTTGCATGTGCAGTTGGTGCTGAAGCATAGTAAAAACAATAAGTGTACCCTCCGTGCTGTTTGTTGCAATAACTGAGGTCAACAAACCGTATGATCATTAAAATGCAAGTCAGTTAATGAGTATTTTACTAATGAAATATAATGCTATTTTATCAACTCTCCTGCATGCTTTACATTGCATAATGTTACAAATCACACATGATATTTACCTTATACTACTCCTTGACTAACACAAGCAGCTCGGTGAGTTACCCTGATCATCCCCTCTATTGGCCGAATCAGCTGCTGCACATGTACCAGTCACCTCCCTGTCTAAGTTCAGCAAACAAAGATCCTGTTGTAGAGCCCCGGGCGAACCTGAAAACAGCCGGTGACTCGGCCTTCCGTATGGTTGCCCAACGCTAGTGGAATAAGATACACTATATTTAAATATATATATATATATATATATATATATATATATATATAGAATATATATATATATATATATATATATATATATATATATATTAGATAGATAAAATATATATATATATAT
Organism: Urechis unicinctus; assembly: GCA_034190875.2. NCBI lineage: Eukaryota > Metazoa > Annelida > Polychaeta > Xenopneusta > Urechidae > Urechis > Urechis unicinctus. The sequence goes on along the minus strand of CM067348.1, from coordinate 45,885,089 downwards.
CTATATATATACTATATATCTATATATATATATATATATATATATATATATATATATATATATATGTATACATATGTAGAGCCCCGAGCGAACCTGAAAACAGCCGTTGATTCGGCCTTCGGTATGGCTGCCCAACGCTAGTGAAATAAGATACACTATATATAAATATATGTATATATATATATATATATATATATATATATATATATATATATATATATATATATCTATATATATATATATATATATATATATATATATATATATATATCTATATATATATATATATATATATATATCTATATATATATATATATATATATATATATATATATATATATATATATATATATATATATATGTTTTTTCGTCTCTAACGCTGCATTTTTGTCTCACTGAGCGTTGTAGCTCTAGCCCTAACGGGATTTAACTTCCGAATAGGCTATTTAGGCAGCCACAATGCCGTCAGGGGGAAATCGCTGTCTTTCCGTCGGAATATTACTTTGCATGAATTACATTGCCAGTCAATAGATGGTCGCAGTCAAGTAGGTGTGCTGTATCATATGTGTTACAATTAATCTGTGAGTGATCAAATATAGATTCTAACAAATTAGGACGGGGTTGTCAATATCCAATTCTAAGTATTCACATCGATAATTAGGGACTGTGATAACCAATCCTAATTGTTTGTGAGTATGATCTATAATAGTAATGTTAATCCAGGTTGTATACCAATGAACATTCATAATTTAGTAGGATCTGTATATAAGAATATAAGCCTTAATTAATCACATGGAGTTAGAAGATGCATCACATTCTATTTTGGGGTATTCATCTGCATCAATACAAGCAGAGAGTCGGTGTCATGGATCATCAACGCTTCATTACATTCACTCTGTCGGCAGCTCATCGGATTGACTGCAGATCATACCTATAATCCGTTCCGTAATAGTTCGGGCCAATATATAGTTGGTATTGCTCTCCCAATTGTTATCCCATGCGCCAGAGAAATAAGCCAGAGAAAAAAAAGCACCGAACCGTAATCACGTAAAACACTATGGATGATATATAAAGTACAGCTTACAATGATGCAACAGCCATCCGACAGCGATTATTATATTATTGGCAATGCACATTGACCGCATATTTTCCCTGTTTAAAGACGACGAGTTTGAATAGCCTTCGACGTTTTATCGAACGCTTGGTCACAGATGCTACAAAATAGATCAGGGGTCACTGTAAAGGGCATATGGAATGTGCTTTGCTAGATGCAGAGCCAACAAAGGCCCTTTGGGAAGCAAACAAGTTTGTGAGGACAAGGAGTGAGGTTAACTGAACTGAAGTAATTTCCAAATATAAATGAAAACACAATAGGAACGTGCGGGGGTCGATAACAACCAGTGCGTCAAACATTTCGAGAAATTGTTCAGTAATGCCACCTATTATAACATAATACTATGCATTATCCACTTTCTGTTTTCTTGCTGATAGGTGACGTAGGTCGTAAATTGCTGCGGTGTCTAATTTGTGAAATTCTAGTCGAAATTTGTTCGATAGTTTCAGTTCAGTTATTACGCTGCATGTAATTAATTAAACGCAAGCCCTTTACAAATGCAGTTGAAAATGACAACTAAAAATCTATGTGATGAAACCGAATACATAAGTGGCTTTACAATACATGACACTTGTAATAATAATAGCGCTGACAAGGAATTTCATAGTACATCGATGGATAAGTATTTCCTCCAGATATTTTCATGTCCTAATTAAAAGATAGTAACTTACAAAAGAGATCATTCTTTCAATCATATCATTCCCCTTTGTCTTTTAACATTTCGACAGTATATCATTGAACGATTCCGCAAAATAAATGTAAACGGCATTTTAAACGGAGTATTAACTGTAGTTTGGTGTGTTGGGGGTGACTCTTGAGAAATAAGTAACTCTTGCGTGCGATCTAACTATAAATGTAGATGACGAATATTGCCAACGTGTTGATAGGTTTGGTAGTGGGAGAATAGCGTGATACTGTCGAGTTATTTTGTGCGAGTTCCGACAGCAACATATTTTCACGGTGTCGATAATGGCAATTGTATGTTCAAGTTGTGAGACATGCAATATAAGGTGGCGTCTAAAAATATTTCACTGGATGCCAAGCTTGCACATTTAACAGGATAGATGTACTGGCATTTGGAATGTAGTACAGGTGAGCACACATCCGAACCTTAAATGGAATAGAGGGGTATGAGACGATTATTAGTGAATCTAGCATCGACGATCTTATATTGAATGTGTTTTCCTGATAGCTTTGATTGATTCTTGTCAACAGCATCAGAACCTAAGCATACATTTTCTTGATAGCCTCGTTGTCCGCTTGCAGATCCAAAACCTCTCATAAGCTAGCAGCGCAGTAGCCTATCACAAATACCACAACGAGAAAGCATTCAAAACATGTGCTATCTGCTATCGGCGCAATTATTGCAGGCATTGTGTTTATGCTTTCTCTGCGAGAATTCAAGTAACAAAATAACCCTTCTATTATAAGGTAAAACATTAACTGATGTGCATCCATCAGCAATCATAACAATGCTTTTATGACGGCTATCTGCAATTCTCCACCACAGGCTTTAAGACATTAATGCAGCCAGGCGTTACTCTTCTGATTCTGCATATCATTTACGTCGCTGAAACAAGGACATATATATATATATATCAGTCAACGTAACCAATGTACATTAGCTTTTTGACCTTTTAAACAAAAAGAGCACTAGCCGAGCGAGGCTGCGATATTGCCAGCAGATAAGTTATAGCTGCATTTCTAAGAATGCGCTTACATAATCAGTAGCATCATTATATTGATAATATGTTATGTCATTAAGTATGTGCTAATATTAGTTACTATTACGGAATTTATTGTATAATGTCATGATTAATTTTTTGTCATATTTGATTATGTATAATTATTCTTAGTCCCCTTAATCGGCCCTAGTCTATAACATGATGTATTTGACTAATTTAAAACCTAATTAGCTGTATCGGCTATAATAGGCAATATGAATCGTTGGTTTGTTGCTGATGATTGTGGTTAGTGGCCCCATGTCTGCGAATTAAGCTTTATGTGCGATATTGGAGTAGGCTCCGACACGTTTATCACTCAAACACAAAGGGCTCGTCGGGACGCTCCTTATATTTCCAAGGAGTGTGAATTAATCGATCTGTTCACATTCTATACGCATGTATACGTCATTAATGCACCGTGTTTCGGAAAATACATTGTTCTTTTTGTATTTTACTACATTTACATGTTTCGTTATTTGCTATTATACATGCGTGTGAACTATGTGTATAATTTTTGGCGAAAATACCATAATTTTACAGTAATATGCATTCAAATACATGAATTCATCGATTAGACGCGCCGTAATTGCAATCTGGTAGTGGATGACCAATTATTGGTTCACTACATCTGACTTGTAACATGCGCCTTTCATTGTGACAAGATCCGAAAAAAAACAGAAATGTGATTGTCCTAAACCTAATGCGCCTTTTCTAATCTTGGTATGGAATGAATACCAATCGAAATTTAACCTATATTTGTTGGGAACGGCGCACTTATCCCCCAATTGGCAAGCTAATTCATAATCTGATCAAGCTTTCGAGATATTTTATGCGAGTTCCGGTAGCAACATATTTTTACAGTGACGGTAATAGGAATTGCTTGTCAAATTTGTTGGACGTGCTACATGGCGTCTGGACAATTTTAACCAGATGCCTAGCTTGCAAATTCAAGGAGATTCAGTGGTAAATTAAACTACCTCGCATTTGATATGACTCGATTACATGTACAAACCATAAGCAAGCCGACTAATCTGTCTATGCATTATGTTTTTATTAAAAATGCAGCGGCTCATTGTACAGCATCATATCTGAGAAGTGAGGAACAGGTCAACAAATGCGTATTTCCGGTACATACGGATGGCTAGGAAAGTGACAACTATAAAACCCTTGTATACAGAAGCGATGCAAAACCATCGAGGTAGTTTATGCGCGCACTTACTCTCATATATATTATTACTTACCGTAGGTCCCAGATGTGCCCGGAAACATTACCTTTCCAGTCGTAATCGACGATTTTCGTGTCATGTTGCTAAAACTCGCATTGGATCACACATGCAGGATCATCCAGGCAGCAGGACGCGTGCTACATATAAGCATGGGCCACAATAAGAGAAACCGGCAAAGGGTTACGTTGTCTTCATTACGCCTGCTATCTAGATATTCTGCCGGTGAAGCTATCTCAATGGGCACACTCACTTAAAGGGGACACCGAGACGACCTTCGAGAATCCGTCATCGACTGTCTTCAGTTGAAGGGATTCCGCTCTGTGCAGCAGATTTCTTAGCTACGACACTTAACCTGCCACTGGCAGACGTAATGACCCTTTGGAACACAATCAGCAAAGGCCGAGTCGCCTAAATACCGGGTGAATCCACCCCAGCACTCCTTCAAGACATCATTAAGGGAACCACCAAAGAGCACTAACACCATGACGACCAGATGGCAGCAACACCACCCCCACATGACGCGGGCCGTATCTGGGCGTGCGGAGTCAAAGCAGGCTCCAAATTCGCATTGTGACAAATGTGATTTTGTTTCCTGGGGTGTTGTGCCAGCGGTATATGTTCTTCCTTCGCGTTTCGATGAGAGGGTGTTGCAGCCCGCCCCAAAGAAGCAAAACTGGCAGAGAGATATGCTTGGATCTGCTTTCTCCGCTACGTCAAGCAATACCTTTAGCCTCAGTCTTTCATCAAATGTGACTGGGGAGAAGATTGCTCTCACATTAACCAAGTGGAAAACCCTTTTCCCTCTGTTTCCAAAGCGTTTCCTTCCTTTATCTCGCATGCCCACCAATCCCGAATCTAAAGTGGATGTGTGCCTCAATCACAACCGGGCAAAATGCACATTTGGTGCTGGGTGCCACTTCTCACAAGTCTGCTCGGAATGCTTCAAGTAGCACACCTTGGCGAAGGCCAGAGAAGCAGCACAGTGGAGAAACCACATCCTCCCTAAGTACATTACCTCACTTATTCGCCGGGCTAAATCATCGCTGGCAGTTAAGTTTATCTGAGGTTTCGCACTGCAGTCTTAACCTGGCCGGAATTTCCTATCAACAGAATCAAAGATCACTTCCACATTATCGACACAAAGATTCTAACTAGATGTCAAAAACTTACTCATCAGCCACATTCGAAGATTCTCGCGAAATTAATGGGGCGCAATTATAATCAAAATCGCCGAAGGCCATTACATTGAAGCGTCCTCTTTACCTACAATAGTAAGTGCAATAGACCCCGTACCTACACTAGACAGCAAAAAGGTACGACTCATTCACGATTGCAGCCGCCAACTTAACCACGCAGTCAATAAATACACAACCAATGACAAGTTCAATCATCAGACCCTGGATAATGCTACTAAATTATTAACCCCAAATGCGTTTATGGTAAAAATAAATATCGCCAACGTCTACCAATCGGTACGTATCAAACCGAGTAATTATTCAGCAACGGGTCTAAAATGGCAATTTCATCAACAGTCAGGACCCCTGCATTAAAAGGGCGCGTCAAACACCCCTCTCATTTTCAAACTCCCTATCTCTATGAGTACGGCGTATAATGGCTTCATGTGGTTTCCGCTGCATCGTCGTGTACCTTTATTCATCAACGTAAAGTCTTAATCGGAATGTATAAAAGCTCCTGATACCTAAAAGCCTTGTTGCGCAGTTGAATTTCAGATACAACTGGTCCGAATTTATCCGGCTTTCGCACATTCTAATCTTTTTTGGGGTGGAGCCATCATTTAACAGAAACACACAGTGTAATACGTGAATCTTTAATATGAAATTGGATGGCCCTTGGATGTTTCTTAATATTTGACATCTTACATCTGACTTGTAAAAGGAGGCATCCTCAAAGATCAGAGCCGATAAAACACAGCATTGTGATCGTCCCAAAACATAATGCATCTTTTCTAATCTAAGTGTAAAATGAATACCAAACGAATGATAAAACAATATTTGTTGGGCACGGCGCAATCGCATTCGGAATGGCCAACTACTTCATGACCTGATCAAGCTGGCCTCACTAAGGGCCCAGTAGGTTGTGTATCTCCCAATACTTGGTATTCGTGTTTTGATTATAGGACTGAGCAGGTTGAACGTCAGTTGTGACACCACATTGAAGCAAAATCTTTCACATAGATACCGAAACACCTTAATTGGTTTGGCAATTGACAGGAGTTGATTGCTTCCAAATAACACTGGGTAACACTGATGTGCAAGGCATACCCCGCATATAGAAGACGATGATATGGATAAGAAAACGCAAGCCTATTACAACTGTAATGCACAATGACAACTACTAAATTGTGTTATGATAACGAATATTGCAGTTGTTTTACAATTCACGTCACCTGTAATAATTAGAACAAAGACCCGGATTTCAATAGTTACAGCGACGGGTGAGTATATTTCCTGATATCGTCGTGTACTAATTGTAGAATAGTACCTTATAAAAACTGACATTCCTTTGACTAGCATAATTCATAATCTTACAGGCTGTCTGTAGGTGTAATATAATGAAATATTGTAGCCGTAATTGAATTTTATGAGCACACTAAAGCATCCATTATGATTGTCGTAACGTGATGGAAGATTGCATCACATAGAGATTAGGATCCGATATCGTTGGGAAAGAAAACTAGTGTATAAACATTCAGTGTCCAAAAACAATTTGCATTATTGTGCAAACATTATGTGTCATTTGTCTCTGATACCTCGTCGGGTCATGTTTTGAAGCCTGGGGTAAGGATATAGATATAACCATTAGTTTAGACAGCTGATCAAATATAACATGTATGACTGCACTGTATATTGCTTCGCCACCGCGTAATTTGAAATGCCATAGACGTTCAGCCATTCACTCTCAATGCTATCGGAATATTGATATTAATAAATTGAAGTGACTTCCGATCCGTCTTGCATTTTGTAATGAAACGTCTTTAATGGTCGTCACTTTATAATTCTTACTTATATAATTCCCCTCGTTTCTTGTGCCAACCATTTCAAACTTGTCTCTGAACACGCACCAAGGATGTTAAATTTGAAACAGCAAGGAATTGTTAGATGCAGTTGTGTGGGGCCATTCGACCTGAAGTACGGTTTTTTTGGCCACCCTCCCCACCCCCCTTAGTGAACAAAATACTGTTTGAACATTTCGGTCTATAGGATGAGAAAGAAAGCTATAGTCCGAAGTATTTGATTGCTTCGTATATGTAATTGAAACGTAAAACATATCACATATCACCATATAACAAATAAACTGAGTTCTATGCCGTCTTAACTGGCTTAACACCATTTTTTTGTGTTGTTTGTCATGCATCAGAATACCAAACCAACACCAAATTGAGCGACAAGGTTCACTGAAATGCCTCGCATATACAATTAAATGTACGTTGATGAGTTTAGCATGTCAGCAAAGGCTTCCCCCAGTGCAAAACGCTAAATAAAGTAATACCGTAGCCGGGGGCGTATTTTGTATGCGGCTGATCAGAGTGATTATACGTCCGGGCCGTACAATTTGAGGTGTGTGCACTCGGGCCATTCATTCAGTTTGGTCATTGCAGTGTGAGCCTACTGTGTTTGGAGCTCAACTATTGTGACTCAGTTAAATATATTAACGATCTATAGTTCTTATGCTGTAACATTTTGGTCCAACTGATTATTAATAATCCTTGAAGATAAAAATGCCATGCTAAGAAATACTTTTTGTTTTGTATGCTTTTCTTTGTGCATTCGGAAACAACCTGGTTTCGAATAACTTTGTTATATTAAATGTTTGGAAAATTACAAATAATTTGCGTGGCATTGAGAGCCTTATGTGCAATCAAACTTTCAACCGCATTTGCTAGGGTATGCCAAAGTGATGACACTCCTACATTATAACATGTTATCATCGTACGTATAAAGAGAAGTGTATCACTGACCACCACTTTTGCTTTTCCTAACCTCTCACCGAGACAAAAAAAGACGGTAACTAGAGACTAGGTTCCTGCAGTGCCACATTGTGGTGGTTGTGTTTATTCATTCAACTGCTAAGGTGCCTACCTCGGGGGCTGCTGCAATGTTTCTTTGGACATTAGGCCTTATTAACGAAAAAAGTCGGTGGTCTTGCCTTGCAGAATGTAGAATAGATTGATTATACACTGTTTTACATAGGGCACATCGATTCCCCTGGAGTAACTAACCACTAGCTGCAATGAGTCGGTATTTCCAAACGCTAGGGAATCAAGAGATGAATGAGTAGATAGAGCTATTTATTAGCGGGATAATAGGACAAGTTCCGACCAAAGAAGCCATATCAGCTATCTTAAAGGAAACGACGCTTTCGCGTGGTAGTGTGCGGGGCGCCTTGACAAAACTGACATAATAGTTTGGTCTATGATTAATGCGGCCCATGGGAGTGGATTGAAGCACTGGAAAAATAGAGCGGCCAAGAGCGACATCTTTGTGTAGGGAAAAACGTGTTAGTACCAGCGAATCCCGCTGTTATGCATGCATATATAATGCATCTCTGAGAGTCTTTGAAATGCCAGTGATTCCTCTCAGCATAATAGCCTTCCCTATAAACAAACTTACTTACCATATTTCTTATTGTCAACGCGCAATGTCCTTTATGAACAGTTATAGTTTGTTTCGTAAGTATTCAATTACATCAGTTACGGTTTAATATGCAGGTTAATTCCTACCCGTGCATTTGGCTCAAGTTGCAATATTACTTGAAGGTTGTTCAATATAAACAATCGGTGTCCACATATGCATTCACGAGCAACAAATATTGCCGGTTCTTTTACAAATGTCTGTACATACGTTGATGTCCAACGGATGTTTTTTTTGAAGATCAAAATCAGTAAATATATTACTGGATTAATCGCTATTGACAATATATATATTGACCATGCACAGATTATCGTTTGATTGCAAAGAATCAAATATGACAACTTTTTTCCATTTCAAGCGTTGTACAGTTCTGTGAATTGAATTCAATATTGCAGTACGTGGTATCAATACATGGATTGCAAGTTGAAATTGGAATGATATGTTCGACTTTTTACCATGCTGCATTCAAAATATCTATTGTTTTTTCTTATAATTGTGTGAAGATTTCCATACAAACACGCTCGGCGAGCTCGGACTTTTGATTGAACCTAGCAAAATCTAAAAAAAGTGCACGCCTTTACAATTAGTCATCTTACTTTGAGTGGATCAGCTAACCTACCATTCCTTGGTAATGGTCACTGATATAAATTGGTGCAACGGAACATTTATCGGCTAACAAATATCCCACCGGCGATGTATATGGGTGATTGTGACGGTGGGATTGCATGCCGAAAGTGCTAGCTCCCATTATGCACAGACGCATTGCTATTAACTAGCCGTAAAACGTAAGCTGTTCTTCATGTCAACAGGTAAGCTAATGAAAAAGCCGATATATAGCTAACATATAATCACCGCTACATCATCACACGCTGCAAATGAAACAATTTTGTGAATTTCATCCATTTACAATTATTTAGCAGCGTTTGACGCCAGAAGTTAGGTATATAGATTCTTTTGTGTATTTAATGCTAAATGGCTGAACAGTTGTTAACTTGTCTAACCTCTGCTTACATAGTTGGCATAAATTATGTCCCAATGAACAGGAGGTCACATTCTATGATACAGATTTTTAGAATATATATTAACCAACAGTGTATTTATTACCATCAGTACAGCTTGCTAACTCGCTGCACAGACACCATAATTATACTCACCTCAAACATATCTCGAGTATTGGACTCCTTGCTCATATTATGAAATTTTGATGAACAAGGTATACAAAAACCATGGGGCAATATTTACAATTGCATTATTTGCGCCATATGACATCGTTTGGACAAAACACATATCGTCATTAAAGCTTAATCTTATGTTGACTGATTCCTTAAACACTCGGTAAGCATCGTTATTAAGCATTGTATAACGGATATGTTTGTTATTTTATAATATGGGTATGAGTCGTTATATGGGGTATGCAATTTCAGTTAACAGTGAGTGACAAATTTTAATTTATAGCTAACATGACTTCTGTTCAGAACTTTATAGTTGTACATTATAATTTATTGAGGATCATATATACGTCTGATGCCCCGCTTACATTCCATCAATCAACAAAATCCTAAGTGCCACGACGGCCTACAGTGATTTTATGGCCTTTGAATGACACGGCTCGAATAACTGTTGGTTATAGATGTTTGCCCTTCCATTGTATTATGATGTTTTGGCATCAGCTCAAGTTGGTGAATGATCCAACGTATGGCAGATTTGGCGCATACAAAGCGAACCGCTTCCTCAGTAGCTATATATCATGCGATTACGTTGTCACTGCACCGTAATCGACTAGAGGTTTATGACATCGCATATGACGTGGTCGCTATATAACTGCAGTCACAATAACCTCGCCTGTAATAGTTTCACGCCTAATAAATCAACCCATCTGGAGATGTGGTCCAGTATCCTCATCTGTAACATTGACGAAAGGATTAAACTGGTCGCTGGTACTAACACGCTCTTCCCTACTCTTGGCCTCGTCATTATGAGTCTTGTGCTCGTCTTATTGTACATTTTATAGCCGTGACCCATGTCAGCAGACACCAAATGTCAGTATGTCTAGGTGCATTGATTCCTACCTTTTGGTAGCAACATTTTTCAGGCTCACCAATAGCAGCTGTGATCGTTGAAATGACATGCAGACAAGTTTGCCTCTTTTGAAGATCCCAGAGTATTGGTGTGTGTTTTGCTGTGATAAAAGTAGATACTTTCTTGATATCAACGTGATCCCTGTTTTGCAAAAAATAGTTCCTTGGTATATGCGCATCCTGTGATTATATTCATCTTCTAATTATAATATATATATAGATTCATATACCATATTTAAGAGTTTAACTTTTCGTAAATATTTCATTGCAGCATGGGCAATTTTACATACAAATATATTCTAAACCGTACTGTAGCTCATGTCTCAGTGTTACTTCAAGGTTGCAAAATGCAAATCAGTGTCAACATATACATTCACGGGCATAATATAGCTGGGGTCTAAATAAAAGCCGGTATTTTAGATGATGTTAAATGGATGTTTGCTTCATATATTTGCAGAAGTTATTTTATGTAATAACTGAGGCTGTTACAAATGGCCAAATTGATTACTTATGTGTGCATAATTATTTGTGATTTACTTAAGAATTCTTGTGATTGGTATTTACCTATCCGTACGCTTATATCAAGAAGGCCATATTCTACCAGCTCTCTATTGAGATAAAAAAGGGATATGTTTTACGATTTAAGAGAAACCCATATTTGTAGCTGGAAACAGAGTGTTTTATCATCGTTAATGTTCATCTATGAACAAACAATGGTGCACGCGATATAAATCGATGTCTTACACTCATTACCGGCCGGCAAAACGTTCGCAGCAGACGACATCCTTGAATAACCCGTTGAATAGCTGTATGTCGCCCACGCCATCAACACTTTTGCGCTTGACCGCGCCCTGATATAATTAGTTGAGGCACGTCCTTATATAGCGCACTGACCTCCTTGTTCATTAAGATGTTGGGGTCCATCTCTGGTGTGCGGTCAGTAGTACCACTGGCTTATCAATGCAAGACATATTACGTTTGACTTCGGGTCAATCGATTTGTATTACATACGGCTAGCTGAGAAAATCTGAAATCTTTAAATCTGCAGCAGATTATTATCCACGAATTAGCACAGTTACATTTGTCAATGATTGCCAACATATAAAGAAGTATTTAGCTTGCTTTTATACAGCAACATCTTTGATCTATGAAACATGGATACATCAAGCGATTACTCTCACATGTATGTTGTGCTATCACGTAAAGCAGCAGTGCATCTCAATATTGATTGCATAACGGACAACTATAGCATGTTTTGCAGTGGTTGATATCTTGTTACCTAGCAAGCGAATTACAGTAACATATAAATGAAGATTATTACAGTCGTACGGTGATTCGTGGTCCCCGCAACATAAATTACGAGCGTTACGCATCTCATGCAGATTTCACGAGGCAAGCACCTTTCAATTTGATGTCGGCACAATTCAGTCACCATGTATATCTATTCACGATAGTACGAGCGAAACCCAACTATTCATGCAGTTTGTTGCCCGTCCAATATATTGTTTTAGATTAGGTCTGTGGTATGTTATCAGCGTTTGACAGCTGCTACGCGAATAGATTTCATGCAGATCACGGTCATTAAATCAATCACACCCAAATGTAATCCAAATAAAACGCTATGAGCCCTGCCTTGAATAACTCACAATCAACGAAAAGCGATCTATGTGTAATTATATGCGATTAATTAGCCATGTTATTAGAAAAAAAAATATGTTAATGTGAACCTCGACTGTCAATATTGTTCTGAAGGGTAAATATACAGAATTGTGTAGTTCTTAAGGCCGTCGATACCAACTGTCAGTGCCTACCTCTATGCATGTAAACGTTTATGTTTTCGACATAATTGATCACATGTGGCTGTTTTATAGTTAGCCATGCACATCCAAATCATATAGCGCCTCATCTTCCCTTCCAATCCGAATCGAGAATACATCGCATCCGTCTGATAGGAGTACTAATATAAATACCAGCACTTCAAGTACCCATCAAAAAGTACTACCCACATCATTTTATTCTCAGATCTTGATGTCTGAAACGAATTACTTTTTTGCTTTCCCATTATTCCTATTTCTCTGGCTCCTACAGGACATGTTATCTCTATTGACTATCCTAAGCACGAGACAACTCCGTCATTTGATATTCCCACAGCATCATCTGCTGGCGAGAATTGGATATTTTTCAAAGCTACTGCTTTATATTTCCACTAATCGAATGATCAAAAGGTCCTAGGAAATAAACCCTGTTTTTCCGTGCCTCTGTGTTTTGTCTCTTTCGGGGTTTAGTGGCATCGAACCCTCTCAGCGCACAATATGTTCACTTGGAGAGTGCGACCGCGGTAAGGTTAAAACGTTGTCTAACCTATGCAGAGGTACAGTTTAAAGAAGACGAAGAAGAATAACAAGAAGAAGAAGAAGAAGAAGAAGAAGAGAAGAAGAAGAAAAAGAAGAAGAAGAAGAAGAAGAAGAAGAAGAAGAAGAAGAAGAAGAAGAAGAAGAAGAAGAAAAAGAAGAAGAAGAAGAAGAAGTAGTAGAAGAAGTAGTAGAAGATGAAGTTAAGTTCCCATTGCGTCTTTTTATCACTATATAACTTTTTTTCTTAGTTTTTAGTATAAGACCATTTGTTACTAGTCATGGTTTGAGGTTGTCTGCTGCATTGTTGACCTTTTCGATGACAGAGGACACAATAAGTGTTGCGTCATCAGCGAAGGAAAGAACAGTTGCGTTACAGGCATTTGAAATGTCACTGATGTAAAGGACAAATAATAGAGGTCCTAAAACGGAACACCGAGACACAGTGGATTTAATGTTTTCTATTTGTGTATATTGTTTAGTCGCAAATAAGTTGAGAACCATTCATGCGCGAGACCTCTTTTTCAAAGTGAATATATGATTGTTAGAAGTGTTTCATGGTTTATTATATCGAAGGTTTTGGAGGAGTCGCAAAATATTGGGGGTAACTATTCATTTTGTGATTCATTGTTAGCATCTGCGCAATAGTTGAACATACAATATTGGATGAATAATTTTGCCGGTTGTTCTTTGAATCCATATGGATGCTTATAATATAGTTTGAATTTATCAAGAAAGGACCGATACATACTTTTTCAATTACTTTTGAGAAACTTAAAGAACTATGATTATTAAAGACGCAGTCATTATCGGGTTTATACACGGACAAGATAAATTATATTTTTAATTGAACGGGGAATATTCCAGTTTGCAAAGAAACACAACATATATGTCAGATAAGTGTCAATATTGGTGGAAGGGTTTCACTTTTAAGACGTTTCGTCGTGGCCATAACTTATTTCGGTTAAAGGTTTTTTTTACTTCAGCTACTACTTTCTTTTCATTTACTATGTATACTAGGTATATTGAGTGTGGTAGTTGATTTGATTCGCTCGTATTTTCTAAATAACTTTAATTTAGTTTTATTTGACACTATCAGACCAGGAGTCATCAACGGTTGAAGCATAATACTTCTCCCTTTGTCCAAAAATCGGAAATGTATAATGAAAGGCTCTTTTGAATTTATTTATGTACACATCGTTATCAACTGATTAAGACATTGGTAAATCATTCAAATTTGCGTCTAAGTGTACGATTCTAGCATGTGTTGTGAGTTTGTTCTGTATGTGTTACGTACAATGCGGCGAAGTGGTCTGAAATGTCACTGATACAAATGCCAGATGTAGCTAGTGATAGGTCATTGAAAATATGTATCAAAGTGCGATATTCCATTGTTGCATTTTCTTTAAAAAAACCTCTGGTTCATAATACATGCAATCACAATGTTAAAGGTAGCATTTTACAGCGGCGAGACTAGTTCGTAGAGCTGGTGACGATGATTTTGTCTGAAGTAGCACTTCTTGTCAATTTTCTCAGGGAGATGAAATCTTCTTGATCGAGCTATTGTTAGGTTTCACGACGATATTACCTTCTCAAACCAAAGTATCATTTATTGGGGTTTTTTTGGTTGCAATATCTGTTAGATTGAACCATTTTGTTTCGTTTATTGGTCAAAACTCGTTGACGTAGATATCTGTTCCTTTCATCAGATATCTGTTTTTTACACTATTGATGACTTGATGGTGTAATTTGTGAATATCGCAAATATTTCTCTCTTTCTTCTGCCAGATTGAATTTTTCCAACCGGGTGGAAATTAACTATCTTGTTGCTGGTATCGATATTGAACTGATCTGTTATAAAATATCAGACATCTGCGTCTTTTTCCAGACCAGTTATTCGAATACTTTTGCGTCTGCCATACTATTCGTGCCGAGCCTACCAAGTTGTTCACTTATTATTTAAGTAGTTTTATCTAGACGTCATTTTTATTCAAAAGGTCAGCGAAATGCTTCTTCAGCGAAGCGTTTTGTGCCTTGTCTTCAATGCTTCGTCCAGCTGGTCAGCATGTGACGCAGCTTACTGGCATGGCATGGTCTGCCGTTTATGACTTCCATTGGCTTTGACCATCTTTCCACTAAGATCCTCTTTTTAATTCGTAATTGATTGGTCCTGGGATGTTTTTTAATTATGATGACCACTTTTTCGGCTCTTTCAATTGGCCCATGCAGCGGAAAATAGCCTTTGCCATTTAGACGAGACGTTATGATATTTAAATGATTACCTATATAGCAATTTATATGAATGAGCTAATGATGGCGTGTCCATTGTCAGTCCCTAGCTATTTGCAATCAATCAGCAACATTAGAGTGGATGATGTGTTTTATGCCTGGCATTCATGGAGTTTAGGTCACATTACTACTCTTTCAAGTGATATGCGCACACTGCAGCACGGACACAATCATTCTCTCTCACAGAAGTGGCATTGTTAAGAGAATAGCAATATTGCCCTGTCAAATGTCAGAATTTACTCGGATTATTCATTATTTCATATTAGTAATTTCTTCTCTCCTACATTCGATCGCACATTTCCTCTCTATGCTGTTTGCTTCTGACCTTTCACTCAAAACTGAAGAGAAGTGCACACTTACAATGATGATTTGTTGTCCCGCCTGACATGGTTTGTTTTTGAATATTATTGGCACTAAAAGCATGTGACACGAAAAATGTACACATCTACAGCTGTTTTTGTTTCCATTAAGTACTTACAACAAACACTCAATGTCCGTGCTTTGGGTTTGTTTAATCGAAGTATCATCAGCGGAGTGGTAAAATTCACAAAATATAAAACTTAATCCTTTTTGTAGAGGAGTGTGAACATTGATGTCGGTTTTCTCCCCCAGTAACGTTTTGAGCCTGCCTTATGCTCAATCATTATGGTGTGGATACCATGAATTACCATACGACTTAATGTTCGCGAGATATATCTTACTATAGTTAGATTGCTAATCAACGATACATCATCCACTGCAGCGCATAATATAAGTGCATGTTGTGCAATCAAGATCGAGACGATCTGGTGCTTTTCTTGATAGCACATAGAAAATATGCACTGGCTGCATCTATGTTATATAGATCAACGATAAGGCTGTATGCCAGCAATAAACATAATTATGGATTTGTAAGCTAGATGTCGCAAATGCAATCGTCCCTATATGTAGGTATAAGCATCTTGCAAGCGTAAACATCCCAGGGTTTGCTCTCATTTCATTGTCTTACAATCCGTTGTTAGCGGTACAGTTTAATTCAACAGTATTACATATTTTATTGATGGTATTGGGAAAATAAGATAACGTGTCGGTGAATAAGCCGGTGGTAATTATCTACCAAAGTTGCCTAAGAACAAAGATGCTTATGCGCCTGTGGGGCGTGATATGAAAGATGTTGGCTCAATAAATTCAGCTGTAAGCGAAAGCCTTCAAGGGCTTCGTCCGGTGTTCAATTGTTGTTAGCCTATTATGAGTGTAAGATAGTTGTTTTCCAGGGCATGGTCAATCGTTGAAGCATCAATGAACATTGCTGATGATTACAAAACTTTGTGGTCAGCTACTAAAATATGGATTTCTCTATATAAAACGTATCGCATGCGAACCATTCCTCGTTTATTTTAAGCGCCAGGCTGATAATTTGTGGCCTTCTAGCACCTTACAGGTAGATATATACAGAACACAAGAACACTAAAGTGATCACATATAACAGTGCATATGTTAGTTATCGATCTGACGGCATGTAGCATTATCATATCCTCTCAAACAAGCTGCAGAGCAATGAATATAGATCTCAATATTCGTTGATGAGATGATACATGAACAATATTGGTGTTATGGTAGTGTCACATGATCAGCTTGGTGCAGGCACCGACTCTCGCACGACTGATTAGCAGAACAATGGTATTATAGCGCTATATATTGCCATATTAATAAAGCTAATATCCTAATCCTCAAGTAACCTACTGCAGCATCCTATTAATCATATGCTCTGATAAATAATATTGTTGAACACTAAGTATTTGTGAGTAAACATATATTAAGTGCTTATACAAGCCACCCTATTCAGCCGATCAAGATTTTTATGCTGGCAGCAACTGATAGAATAATAATATGCGCCACACTGGTAAAATCAATTGGAAAAATAAGAACTGCTGTTATTTATTATGTCGGTCAAAACGGAATTATTATCATCACCTTTTCAGTGCGCAAAGAGGCAATTAGAAGGGTCTCGATTTGTTTTATCAAAGTTAGTGCCAAATGATAACGAGTTAGTGCCATAATGATCATAACGAGGCTGTTACGATACTATGACCTAGTCAATGCGTATTTACTCTGTGGCCAAATAATAACTACCCAGTTACGATACATGAAATCATATCCATGACCTAGTCAATGCGTATTTACCCTGTGGCCAAATAATTTTGAAATATTTATATGTTTTAAATTATATCGTGGAAAAGAGAAAATATGAGTAAGAGGAATCAATGGTTTTCCATATCGTGTTTAAGCATAGTGATCAGACGGCGGTATTGTATATATTTATATATCTTAAAACGCGATAAAATGCGTTGTTTACGACAATTTAAATAATATAAACATCTCAAGCAAAACGTGTCATCAGATACGTATCGAGATATCTACAATTCACTAACTCCTATTTTATTCGTAATCTGCGAGAAGATAAACACTATCTTAGCTTGCATGAGACTTTAGTTGTAGTCCAATGATAATTCTGTTCACCAACATCCGTTCTTGACACAGAACCATTGGACCAAGAAGCATAGTGACAATTGGTTATTTTCTATTGCTTGGATGTGAGTAACTCTGCTTAGGAGAGCAAAAACTGAAAAATAATAATACTATCAAGCAGAGGAGTTCTTAGTCACTGAAAGAGTGCACGCCTGTTAAAGGATGCAAATCAAAGTGATCACTGCTGGTTATTCACGTACGTAAACAAAGACATGCATATGTTCAATAATGACGAGTAATACGTCTGGTATCGTGAGCAATGTGCGGTTTAAAATAAAATCATTATTTGAAGAGTAATGCACTTGGTCGATTGACAGACGATATTTATTGAATCTGGTTCTAGGTTACACGTATCACTCAATCAGCTACAGTGTTTTCATTGGGTATAGTCCGTCTGTCGGGGTTGTTACGTCAGTAAGCCGATCCGTTTGCTGCAATTGTACCACCCTGAAACAGTTCCCTGGCCTTCTCTTTTGCTTCTCAAGCGTCTTGGTGAGACGAAACATAGAGCACATCAGTTATCTCAGTAATTATATGATGTCATGATCGTGTAATCGAGATTGAGCTTATGCAATGTCAGAGTTGGCTGTCTGTTTACTATCAATTGACCACCATGTGCTACTGGGATGCCATAATTACGCTATATACATATACCAGATAACTGATGATAATCGACACGATACCTGCATCAAGACTTGCACTGCGAGCGCACATCATTGCATCTGTCCATCTATTGCTAAAATATGGTATCGTACTATATATATATATATATATATATATATATATATATATATATATATATATATATATATATATATTTATATATATATATAGATATAGATATATATATATATGGTTTATAGATAGATATATATATATATATATATATATATATATATATATATATTTATATATATATATCTATATATTTATATATATATATATCAAAGAAATGCATCTATATATTTATTTCTATATCTATATATGCATATATATATATTATACATATATGAATATATATATATACATAAATATAGATATATTAATATATGTATATAAAACACACACATATATATATATATATTATATATATATATATATATATATATATATATGCATATATATATATATTTATCTATATCTATATATATCTCTCTATCTCTATATATCTCTCTATATATCTCTCTCTCTCTCTCTATATATAATATATATATATATCTCTCTCTATATATATATATATATATATATATATATATATCAGGGTTCTCCGCAGAAATAATTTGAGGAGTAGGGGCATATGACGGGGGGTGGGTACGGGAGGGGGGGTACCACCTTCCGTGTAGCGATTTTTTTTAAATCAGTATTTGTAGACCTCATTTCCTGCATTTTAATGTCTTCTTTACCAAGTACCTTTGGGTAATTCATTTTAACAATATAAGCAAAAAATACTAAAATTATCAGCTTTTATTGTCATTTCTAATCAAAACAATCACATCATAAACAATCACAAAGTGTCATTTACAGAACCACTTTCCTTGGTCTGCTGATGTTTCAGCACTGTTTGATTAGCCAGTATTTATCACAAAGTGATCCATAAGCCCAGCAGGGCGTTTCACAGATTTCTTAGACATGTTTACAGAGCAAAGTACAATAATCAGGAATGAAAGTGGCCTGTTTAAAAAAAAAACCTGAAAATTACATTACCGATCGCGGACCGGCAAGTGCCGAAGGCACGCAGCCACGAGCGCCAAAGGCGCGAAGTCATAACGGGGGGTCAGGGCAAATATGCGTGTGTCGAGTCTCGCTCTGATAATGACCTTCAAAGTCGAGATGAGAGTAACGCGCGTCGGTCTCAGCCACGCTTACTACAGACGCGCACCATACAACCACCCCGGCTATTAGGCACACTATACGAAAGCGTAGCAGATGGAGTTTAAGGCATAGCGCTGTATTTAAGAGATAGCGGCTTATTTATGACTTTGATGAAGGCGTAGCGGTGCCGCGACGCTTAATGGCCCTGCGAAGAACCCTGTATATATACATATGACAGCATGTTATGAAACATAGAGAAAATGAGAAAACGAGCAGTTGATCGGTGAGGATTCTACAATGGTCAGCATAGAGACTTGTGTGACACATTAACATACCTCAAAACACTTCCAATATACAACATCACGTTGTTGATTCAGCTTTTGCGATAGTATGCCGCTAAAAAGCCGTTACATTGAGTGTAAAATGATATTTAGGGTTGAGGTTGAGTTAATTTAAGACCGCATATAACTTTCTGCGTTCTTTGCCTGTTGTAATTTGTTCTAAGCATATTTAATGACATACTGTTTAATTGTCAATGTATAGTGTACCGATGTATAAACTTACACGTTTACGTAGCAATAAAAAACCCACCATGCATTCCGTAGCGTCATATTAAAGGGTATTTATTACAAGTAATAATAGGCGGTAACATTTAAAGTGGCCGCTGATATACCTTGAAGAATGATCGCATTTCCTGACTTTTCCCATTCACGATCTAGTTGTATCACACCATTGCACCGCACAATCCATTTATTGCTCTTGTCATCGCGTCCATATTTGCTGTGAAAATCAGTTACGGTCTTAGGGGGTTAGCATTCTGGCAACGTGGTAGGTTCAAAACCCTACCTGATTTATGAAGATGAAAAGACTGAATGTTTACTTACCGTATTTAAATGCGAGTGAGCCAAATCGCACGTGCTCATTGTTAGGTTTTGTTTATATGAAATAAATTCGCAGCATTTTTCATTGGAGATTACAGCAATTCTTGTAGCGTGCGATCGGCCGATGATTTACGTTTTTAGGCAATGTTGCTAGGGAAGCTATCAGAATTGACCCTTGTTATTCACTCTTTGCTGGCAGTGGTTCTTGCCGTCCGATATAATGTCCCTTATACGTATACGCCGTAGAAACTTCTAACCGTAGTGAAGGTTCTTACAACACTGCTGGGTTGTTCTGTAGTCAATGCCGAATGACATCGATAAAGATATTGTGTCCATTTAAAACTGAAACAGATACAAAAGTATTGTGTTATTTTAATTTTGCGTCGAGTGTTAAATTTAGAGCAATAAGTCGTTTGCGCTTTTGAAAAGGAGCGTTGATATCATTATCATATTCTCACTGCGTTTATGACAGGTCGAAAACCAATACGTGTTGAACATCACCACATGTGTATCAGCTAGATTTCGCAATCAATTTAGATTGATTATGAATCCGACGGTACAATATTTTTCAACCATTGCACCGAGATCGTACAGCAATATTCCCACCAATAAAATATATCGCTAATTGCATGTCTAGTCCCTCTGCTTCATGAAAATCAACGCAGGTCAGGTTTAATAAATTGGGATGACTTAACGACTTTGATATTTGCATATAACAAGAGCCTTAATATGTGCAAAACCGCCATCAACTTAGTTGACTGCTAAATTGATCAGAGCAAAATACGAGAAAGCGCAAGATCCTTGTTTTAGTCACAAACATCTCTTTAAAATGAATATATGTTTTCGAGTCGCGAAAGAACCAACAAGCAAGTTTAACAAGCAATATTCATAAACATATGGCACATAGTTTCGAGAAAGCACCATTTGTCCGTCTTGACACTTATTAGCTTTATATATTTAGTGGTTCATAAAACACCCACAACAAAGTAGCTATGCACTTAGTGGATTGGAATAAATGACTGTAACTCGGGCGGTGTTAGAAACCTATGTAGCATACATACCTAAACTATGTAGCATTGGCCAACGACTTAAATGTGCTGACGCTTAATTGTAGGATATATTTAATGCTATTTACTATTTGTTAACGTTAATTATATGTTGCATTTCCTATGCAATAACCTAAGTCTAGACAAAATTGTAGCTTCGAAAGGTTTCCAAAATAATCAAAAGACAAAATCTACGCTGAATGTTTAAATGTAAGTGCCTTTCGTAATAAAAGCGCAACAATAGTGCAATAAAATCCTACGTGTTGTTTGTTGTCACTGATGCCATGTATGATGAAATGGCGTTTCTTGAGACCATTTATAGCGACGTCAGGAACCAAGCTAGCCCCAGATCGCGGACATAATGTGCCCGCAATGGTTTTGTTGATAAGACAAGGCATCATAATGTGGCGAAATAATAACAGCCTATCATAGTCTCACGGTCATGTTTGAGAACTTCGTTGCTTTGCATGGTTTTATAATTTCAAAGATACAACGAAAGCAACAGCAGTACCGCTTGGGAGCTCGTAACAGTGCCACGACGAGTCCTTTGGAATACGCAAAGAATTCGAGATTTGAAATACACGTATGAAAGATAATATACAGTGTATGATGTGTATTTGATGAATGGTAACTGCTTTCTTTAATGTACGTGGTTGCAATGGGAGGAAGTTATTGTTCGAATACATTCGTGGTTAATGGAACATTCAAGTCGGCTGTATGTCGGGTAATAATGCCTGTTATCTGGAAATGAAGTATAATGGTCAATGAGTTGAAGGAGTCGATCATCAAGTGCGGCGGCTAAAATTGTCCTCGTGATCATGACAAAATAGGTGAAGAGAGCAGTGAATTGTGATCGTTACTTTTATTCATCATTCATGATACACTGAATTGCTAAAGTGCGAGAGCCCCATTAGCACATGACAAGAGTAACAAAGGATGGACACTCACAAGTGCGCGTATCAATCTGTGCTAGAAGAAATACATTTCTGCAGTTGTAACACAATCCATGGAATCTTTTATGATAAGCAAGGTTTCGTGGATCTCAATTGTTTGTCGATGCTTGCCAATTAAATCCAGTTTATTGAATTGAACCAAATAATATGGACCTTTTTCTTTGTCGCCGAGTGTAATTACTTCTAATGTTGTCTCAATTAAAATATTGATTAGCAGTTGCGGGAAGCTGAGTTCATAAAAACGGTTACCTTGTACTTGAGAAGCTTGAAACTCGTTCCCGTAGCAAATGAAAAACCTTCAAAATTCTGGCTTATATAATGAATAGGACCCAGGATTCCAGTTACTCTGTTGCAGGATTTACAAAGAGAGTGGGTGTTTGAAATTTAGGAACGATTTTAACAATCACAGTATTGATTTTCATAGTCAATGTAAAACGGGTTATCACACTATCGTTTACAGAACCGCTGGGAATCAGTATTGCATCGTATTGACAGATATTATGGTGATATATTCCCTGATGCTGGATAGACGTTTGTAAATTATGCAACCGATGCAGAAATGCATTATTACGCTGTAAGCTATGAATTTGCCGGATAATCAGGCGTTCGTATCGATTTTATAAATTTGACTATTAGTCATTGTTCTAATTTACAAAACAATTTAAAACAGCATTTCCACATATAAACGTTTTGTCAGGGCTTGAAGCATACTATTAGCAACATTGTTTGTACGAACTGACCAGCAAAGCGGATGGAAATGATCTGCAACAGTGTGGGTGTTAAGACGTAGCGGAATAATGGCGTGATACCGCTGAATTATTCTATGGGAGTTCCGACTACCAGACATTTTCATGGTAGTGGTAATGGGAACTGTATGTTATGATAATGGGACAGGCTACAAGAAGTGTTTCTTTGCGTCTCGAAAATTTCCATCGGATGCCAACGTTGCATATTGAATGGATCTAATCGTTGACATTTCGAATGTAGTTTATTTAAGCACGCGCTTAATGGAATACAGTGGCATTAAACTCAACGCTGACAAGAATGACCCCTCCATCGTAGATATTTCTAATTTTATGGATGGTGGCATCACTATTAGCAACGGGTACGCAGCGACAGGTGCCTCAGAATTTAATTGGCACAGTACGTTACAATATGCAGTATCTAAGCACATGCCGGGAATATTACCACATTTTATTTCCTGTCATAGGCCGAGGCAATCAAGGCTCTAGAATGTACATCTCAGTTGCATTACATACAATTAATCAGTAAATGAATATGCGGCATTGTACATTCGAATACTTATGCCGCACAATCACTGCTCAATCCCGACGAGCAAATTTATTTTCTAACTACAAGCCAACGATATTGTTAGCTGAAATATCACTCTTGCGTTTACATACATAAACTTCAACTATACATGTTAGACACGCTGGTCTCACTTATCGCTTGTTCAATCTTCGCAGCAAGGAGCCAATCATGACCTGGCTATCTTAGTAATGCTGCTGCTAGTTTGTTTATTTTACAAGTATTAGTTGTTCCACTTATGTCATGGTTTTGACAAGGAGTTCCGGGCTATGCGTGATATCATGAAGCTGCTAAGGCAAATGTGTGAGAGTCGGATGAACACACTGAAAAGCCTAACGAAATAATTAGCTAAAGGGGTAGCTTCCATGTATAATATCGTGTTCTAAATGCAAAAGACCTCAGTTAACGCTTCGTTTTGGACGATTGTCAATGCATTTAATGGACGCAGCATTACATATTGCAGATATCGCAAAGCTTCACTTCGAAACTTATTGCTGTCTTGCTATGCATTCGTGCTAGCAAATTAGGAAATGCATTGATTGCTCAAAATACTATATCGATGCGTTTCTGACCGGATTGAGCAGCTTTCTACTCTTTGTTTCGAAAATGGCCTTTTGTCAAAACCCGTTGGTAAAGAAGAATTATTTAAGGTACGCATTTATCGGGCAGCACTTGTAATCAATGCGAGAATATTAAGGCAATGAATACTACATTAGGTAACAATTGTAAAAGTGTGTTACCAATCAAAGTAAGCGAGAAACAACTTGAGCCGGAACATGAAGGTGTTTGATCCTGTTCACAAATACCATTGCTTGCCAATACCATGAAAGATTGTGTCATAAAAAATAAAACAGTGTGACGTATTCCCCTTGATATAATATTGCTAGTTTTAGATGCACAATGGACTAAGCAGATGTTTAGTCCCCCGACTATCGATCATTAATGGCAGACCTACAAAGTCACTATCCGCATCAGCATCAGGCTCATCACAGTTGGGACATGTACTTAATCTTCAGAGTACAGATACAACTGTCTGTCGGACGGCAGATTTATTGGTTCCTAAAATATGCATATACTTGTTAGAATTGCAGAAACAATTACTGCTTATTTAAACAGCCAATAATAAGAAGCGCAACCTATTGTGCTTAACAACTGCGAAACGTACGAAATGGGTGCTTTTCTGCTTTTTAATGACTCTTCCCATGACCTTTCATGTGTGTTGTTCAACTTAAAATACTACACTAAAATTATGATTTCGAAAGGTTACTGCACGAAAGTTGACGCAAATGTCCCCAATTTTTTTGATAATGTATGTCTGCTGACTATGAATTAACTGTTACAAATAGTAACTGCCAATCTACTTACATATCACGGCAGAGTGTGGAAACTGTCTCCAATTGAAATACAATTAATTGCGCTTATTGCTTAACGTCTCCTAAAGCAAACAACTAAGGTCCAACAAATATCCGCCTGGATAACAGAGCAAATTTTCCTGTTAACGTCATAAAGCAGGAAATTCGTTGGTCAATAATGGCTCTTTAAACATCGCATAGCTAATAATTGAAGATTGTTTGCATCTTAATAGTCATTAGTTATGTACAAGCACCCTCTTTAGCAGATGATATTGTTGCTTTTGCAGCATCCAAGTTTGTGGGAATCATTTAAACGATTTCTCAGTAGCCATATCCGGTCCACCTCACTGCATAATCTTTGGAAATGAATGAATATGACGCATTATTACGATATAGCATGAAACGACTGCCGCGGATATATTTGTAGACAATTTATATTTACCAGTGGGCAATACGATATGGAGACATCTAATATGTATCCGGTGATATTTGATATCATTCAGATACTCTCATTTTGGTTCATATCATGTTTGTTTTTCTCAGACCTATAATTTTAGGTTCATTCCCATGAGCTTATGATTGCAAACAAGCATTGTTATAGCCTTCATTAGGTTCGCAATGTTTGATACTTGCATCTAGCCTAAACAACAACGACAAAAGCATAAAAAATCCAAAAAAGCCCTGAACTTAAGACAATTTGTGTCCGTCAGCGGGCTATAAGGTATCATTCATGCACTCTGATTATGGTAATTATGAACACTATCGACCTCGACTTATGCTGCAGTATTATATGCCAATATTTAAATTGTATTTAGCTACTCTGCATAGAGCAAAGTGGCAAATGTAGCATTGCCTGTAATTTTGAATGGGAATTTATTGTAAGCTTATCGGACAGGTGTTCAAAGCATCCCTACATCAATGGGGTATAGCGACTGCCTCAACTCGAGTTGGTTGGAATATACCAAGGTTGTGTATAGAAGTATGCGGTCTTAGATCTGATGTCATTGTGTATATTTACGGACCATTGTTTTTTCCTCGCGACATATTTGACATATTTAACTTTCCCCTTCGAAATTGGAATCTACAGGGGTTGAATGTAACAGTAGGCCATGCTGTAGCTACTGCCATTGCGTTACCCAATCGACGACTGTTTACGCAGCTGTTGGAGTCCTATTGAGGATTATATACAGCGCATAATTTCCTCTCACTGCGAGGTTTGAGAAAAGCTATTTGAGACAGTCACTCAGCGAGACGACGCATGATGTACACTGACAACACCCGACCCTTACTGCATTATCACATGGTATTATTAGTTGTCGCATGTTCTGACCGACAACTAGACATAAAAGTTATTGAAGGATCCCTACCATGCTGCATCCCATTTATTAGAAAGAATAAACATGTATGTCGAGAACTGAATCATTTGTTTCTTTCACTGTCGATCATAAAGGGTGTTCATAAGCATACTCTCGTTTGCTATCGTAAATAACTTATCGAATGTGCCCGCAAATTAAATAATGAAGAAATTCACCAGACTGTGCTTGCTATACATGTATATACGTGACACAATATAGCTGGTCCGGACGTTGAAAGTTTATTTTCATGTCTGCAAAATAATGAAGAAACAAATCGGCAATGCTAAGCATATACAACATATCTTATTTAATGTATAAGCATACAAATCGTGGTGGCTCAACTTACTGTCCTCTATCGCTTGCCAGATTCTACCTTGAGACAAATCATGCAATAATCGTGGTTAATGCCGTATCTCTATGACTCTATGCACCATTGATTTATTTAACTATGTCCCGTGGTATTTTGTCGCATTTGCGCGTGTCAAAATACTACCACATGACGGCGTCTGCCTCTCTTTTATACAGAGGAAATGACGCAAGAGTAGATCCGGATGAATGATTCATATTAGGCATTCTTTGAATGCATCATTTGACTTGCCAGCTGTCTTGCAATTATGATTGTTCGTATAATGCTGCTACTACAGGAGAGATATTGCTAAACAAACCAAAGATACAGCAGTACAGTTATAAACGGTAATCCATAGATACCCTAAAACGTTCAATATTTATGTTGATCTGAGGAACCACATAGCATGACACTGTAGCCATAACCAAGCTGCTACCCTGGGATTGAGGGAGGGGCCTACCCAGTAGATAAACAAACATGTTTCATCAACTAACAACAGCTACCACTTCGGGGAAGGGAACAACAAAGTTACCGCTTAGCCAAAACTGTTTAAGGGGTGAAATAGACCCGAGAGTTAATATTCTCCAGCAATCTTGCGTATCATTGAACCAGAGGCGTGGCTTCCCGAGTGATCTGATTCAACTTCTAGGTTGGTGAATGCCGGCTTTGACTTGCTAGCCATTGAGTAAACACTGAGATTTGGCCAAGCATTTCATCCCGAAAAAGTACCCTCAACAATTGCATGCATATGTCGCACAATTTCTAGCAAAAACGGACCAGCAGTAAATCCTACTGGCATGCATAGTTTTTTTGCAAGATCTAAGGGTAACAGAATAACAGAATTTGTTTCATTAACGCAGCTGATTGGACGCGTGTGTAAAATTCGGACAGCTAAGTTTGTAACTCTTATCATTCCCAACAATTCAATTAATTCATGCTAGTTAACCTGGCCATGCTATGAATGTCCCCCAATTGTATATCGCTCAGTTCTTGACCTGAAAGTGCAGGTTTTAATCCCTTGTTACGTATATAGCTTTTGAATGATAAATTAGTTTTTGACATAAAAAGGTTTAAGTAGATGTGTAATGCTTGGACTGATGATTGTACATTAATAACGGTCATACAATGTCACATTCAGCCTCAGTTCTATCGCATTCACAGCATGGGCCAGACTTCAGATATTACTGTCCAGCATACGGCAGATGTAGTTGCCCCCAAACTATGCATATACGGGTAAGCATGACAAGATCTCTAAGTGACGGTCAGTAATGCGGACACAAATACGAAGCATAACTCAAACTGAAGAACAACTCCTGTTCTTTCGAAAGCTTAGTGCAAGTAACCTGCTGGAAGACAATGTCCCCTATCTGAGAGATAATCATTGTCTCCCGACATGGATTATCTGGTACAAGAAGTAATTGCTAATATGATATAATACCACTGCTTATAACACCAGCAGACTGAGATGCAGTTTCGCATACTCCATGGTATGTGCTATTATGTGATGGTTTGAGGGAGCAATTAGGGGTCAGGGAGCTATCTTGTTTTGGCTTTTATTTCACCCACGCACCGTAGCATTGATCTTGCTCAGCATTGCAATAAACTACAAGCTCCTTTGATATACTCGCCTATCAACTTGTTCGATAAAATTAACGGTGGATTTGTTGCCAATTTTGTGTTTGATTTTCATTTAGATGCTTGGACGCACCTCACATGTCAAAAACAGATGGGTTTATATGCTAATCGAGTTAGTTGTATATGACAAGTACAATTACATGAACTATTTATTCCCCATATTATCAACCTGGTTCAAATATATTAAAAGTACATCGAACAAACGTAATACTCTATCACAATAGACAGTGTAATAACATCAACCATATGTGTGCATATTTCATCATTAACCACATATGGTCATTTCTATCATACTGCTGTGGCTCACTGGCTTACTTACTAAGACGAAACAGACTGTTAACCGATCTTTCTGTTGCCTTAATAATCTTGGTGCAGGTCCCATTTGTTGTATAAGCCGTTGTTGCTTCTGTGATTAATATGCCTTGTGGCGAAGTGTTAACTACGTGCACTATTGTAATACGGCTTCTGTTTCCATTTTAAAACAGGCACTTATCTGTAACTTTGGTATTATTGGTAAAAATGCTACTTTTCAAAAACCCTGCAATTATATTAATGCATGCTAGCAAGTCGACTCATTCGATCTGAATAAGAATGTATGTTGTGTAAATTGCTTTGCAACTAGACGCATTGTTTAAAGTCAGTTTACTTAAGTAGACATTTTCCACGCTGCACGTTATATCCATTATGTAAACCAAATATCAAGGCCAAAAAAAATTAATGAGCTTGAGAACATCTCATATTAATACACAATTATTATTAAAATTTTGGCCACCGATATAAATGCTTAAAGGTCACTCAACCAGTTTGGACAATGTGTCTTAACCAGACACCATCTGAACGAGGTCGTCATATTTGGAATTGGCATCCAAATGTAGCCGCATCAAAGAGATGCCTTAGCTAGAACCAACCAGGTGCGCGTAATGATAAAGGGATAGGAAACAATAGGTGCAAACCAGCCATTTTGCATTGCTGAATTCTATGTTAGATTAGGCTATTTTATTTAACTTCTGAGTATTGAGGTCGATGTTTAGTAGCTGCGGTATCTTTAAACACACTCTGAACTATGTCCGAGGCCGAAATTGTATACATCAGCGGTGATATAACCTTCTCAAGACCGGCTGTGGGACTTTAGGGATCTTTAACGAGGCGGGAAGGTACATGTCCTTCTCCAAGCGACAAATGCTTAGTGTCAGGCCGTGGGCAACGAGTTATTTACTACATCTTTATGCGAGCTTAACGACTTACACCAGTATATTGTCAGGACACAAACTATAGCCCATTTGCGTCCAAACCAGAACTCTTCGCCTAATGAGGTCGTTGCCGATTGCAGATGCTGAGGTAGCAGACGAAGAAAAATGGTAATCATAGCAGCAAGTCAATGCATCATATGCCGACGTGCTCGTTATTGGCTCGAGAGCTGACATTTTCATCGTTCTCTCCAGGCAACCACCTGTTGTGCAGATTAACGGCACGTATGTACTGCTTGCAGATGAATTTCAACATATATGTGAAGGTATGGTCAATAACTGCCGGTTGCCGTTTTTTAATGACTTTGTACCTCGTTTGATAGTGATATGTGCAGAACCATAACAAGGGGGCAACATTTTTCAAGTCGAAAAGAACGTCACGAAACAATTAGTTCGGAAATTTATTATCCATAATTCTTTCGGGTTCATGGCCAATGTTTCGAGGTTTCCAGCGAGTAAGCTATGTAACAGCAATAATTGGATGCTATTTGACGTATACCGTGGTTGTCATTCCGTAAGTATTTCAACTAGTTAGGTTGTAAAGATTGGTGGACAAAGCGTCTCGATCAGTCCCCATCTTAACACTAAATGTGAAAAAAACACTACCTGTTAGCACATTACTGTTGATTGTTCTGCTTGATATTGGCAGTAGATACAGCGGGGGGTAGTTATTTTCACAATATTTATCACAGTAACGAGATAAAATTGCTGTTCCATATATATATATAAACGTAATTAATGAGAATTTAAGTCCGTCCTTTGTCGGGCCATAATGTCAGTTATCCGAATATAGAAAATGGTCAACGAGTTGAATGTGAGACGATACGCATCTAAACACACGATAGTGGGGATGAGATTTGTAATAGGAACGAATATTTGATCAACTGGTACGAATAAAGCGGTAATGTCACGTACAATGAATCAGGACCCACCTGAAAACGATAATAAAGACGTTGAATTGCGAAGGATGATAACATCAATAACATCACATGCGAGTGTTTATGATTTTATCTGCTGCCGAGAGGCTATATACCACCCAGTAATATACGTCATTCGTTCAGCAATATTGTTCTGAAACTACAAGATTTATTTAATCAGAATATGTGTTCCTGAAGGTTGTACCATCGTGTTGCTCAATCACAGGACCACATCATGATGCCACGCAGCGTTTAATGAAGAAGGTGCAAGTGCGCGTATCAAGCTGTGCTGAATATAAATTCTGCAGTTACAACACTCTTAATGGAATGTGTAACAATAAGAACGTAGACGTGGATCTCATTTGTACATCGCAGGGCTAGTACTTCTTGCTTATATCGTTTTGCCCTAATTATTGAACAGTATCATATGATATGGACAATTGTAAACAACATTTCCCTGCAGTATTAACGGTTTGGCAGGGGTGGAACTTGACCTTAATGCAGCATATACTTGCGATCAGACAAGCAGAGTGGATGGATATTATCGGCAACAGCGTTGGTTTCAAAAGAAAGGAAGTAATGGCGTGATACTGGTGAATTATTTTTGTGAGTTCGAAATCCGATGTTGGTGATGGTAAATGTATGTTGTTAAATTGGGACGGGTTACGCCAAGTGTTTTTTGGCGTCTATACAATTTCATCTGGATGCCATGATGGCATATTAAATGAGATATATCTGTTAGCATTATGTATGTAGTATATATGTGCACACAGAACTACTAATGTAAAATAGTGGCATCAGGCTTAGATATTAACCCAACCCTGAGCAACGATGATCCTCTTCATCGTTCTACATATTTCGTGTTCCATTAATAGGGCCATCACTTGCAGCAATGGGTACACTACTGGTAAACTTCTGGTCATTAATATGTCCTTATAATCTAATCCAGGGGCTCATAGCATCTTTACATCATTCTGAGCAAGCGACAGGTGCTCTGGACAACAATTGGCACTGTATGTTATATTAGGCAATATCAAACCGCATGCGGGGAATATTGCAACATTTTACTTCCAGCTATTGGCAGATGCCATCGATGCTCGTAATTGTTTATGACAGTTGCTTTACATATAAATTGTCGGCATATGAGTATGCGGTATTGTTTATTGATGGGATCCCTAAAGATTACCAGCAGAAGTTGAATACCTATGTTGCACAATTACTTGACGAGCGAAGTTATTTTCTCGCACCAAATCAAATTGCAGTGAAGTGAAGCGTCACTCCTGCGTATATATATACATTAACCGTGCTTGTTAGGCTGGTCCCTCTCTCGAATCTTCAATCTTCGAAGTAAAGCATCAGCCCTGGCCTCGCTGTCTTAGTTGCTGGTTTCATTCATGTAACAAAACATATTTGTTAAAGTTGTATCCGAGTTTTTGCAGAGAGTTCCGGGCTTCTGCATTTAGGCCTCTGTTTTATTTATGCAGCTGCCTAGGCGCATTTGGGAGAGTCGGACGAACACACTGAGCTGAAAGTAATAACAGGTATGCTTACGTCCATAGTATTGTGCAGATGCAGAATACTTCACTTACTTACTCGTTTGACGCATTAAAAAGAATAAAGTTACTCACCTTGGTCGACGTAGTTCGAACAATTGTGAATGCAATTAATAAACGCGGCATTATATTTAAAACATATCGCAATGTTTACCTCTGAATCTATAGATTTCTCACTTTTTGCTAGCAAATTGAGCTATTCAATTTACAGCAATCTATATCAAAAGGTTCAATACCTTAATGTGAGACTTCTCTAGTTTAGAACACGGTTCTTTGACAAGACGCATTAGTAGAGGGGGTTTATTAAAGACATGCATTTATCAGGATGCACTTGCAATAAATGCGAGTATATCAAAGTAATGGTTCCTGAAAAATGTTCTCTGAGCCTATTTAGATGCATGCATCAAATGTTCCTGATCATCATTTAACATTCGAGTTGCTCATTTATATCATTGATTGTCAAGTTCTTGGTCAGCTGTTCATACCATCTCTACATTGATATAAGCCAGAAACAGCCACATCAGGAGTTTATTAGAATCCACGGAGGTTGTATATAGCAATATGTGTTTTTAGAGCTGATGTCGTACGGTCGAAAAGCGGACAAAGACGAGAAATATATATTATGCAATCCACTCTCAAAGCAAGTCCAGGGTAAGCAGTGACAAATACGCAATGAGTGGACATGTTAACATTTTTTGACCTCAATTCACTTAAGTCAGCTAATGTAACATACGTCTATATCAGAGCTCACTCTGTATGCATTGTTGCAGTAACCCCAGCGTCCTCCATGAGTATTTCGTATCAACGAATTCCATGTTTGTGCAGATGGGAATATGTTTTCCGCTACCCAATTGTCACTAGCTTCGTTTGATTTATACATTGTTTCAGTGTTTTAGTGCATATTACGGTTGTTTATCTCAAACATCTAATTAATGTTCGCTACAATAAGCTAACTGGCCTCGTGAAAGCAAGATTGCTAGCCCTTTGTTTATGCTGACAAGCTATTGATGTATGTACTATACGAGCTCTTGACTATGGACATGACTGTGACGGTACGCTCACTAAAACCAGGTGTATTTGTATGTTTAGGACCGTGAGCGATTCAGATAATTTGATGACATACAGGCAGCATATATTCCCAAATAATCAATTTTAGCCGAGGAGATATCACGTATCATCTCCAGTAATACTGTCATCCGCAAGATAAAATGTGTTCAACAAGATCGACAGCCTTGAAAGAAAACCAACCACTTATAGTTGGAGGCACAAGCAAAACCAGATTTAGGCCTGGAGTGGGGATCGCCCGGAGATTATGGATTATGATAGGTATCTCAGTAACGAATGAAGCAGCAAAAGAAAATCACGGGTGTGGCTTCTCCGTAACGCTAAAATCCGCCCCTAAATATCGATAAAGCGACTTATGTATTTTTAAGCCCCAGAACATTTTGTTTTACCAGGAAAAGTTGCCCAAGAATATATCAGATCGCATTACTTAACTTCTTGCGTAGAGGCTGACGGGAAGGAGGATCGATCAGCAGTTAAAGTTGTCAACCTTAATTATATATAATCAATCTACACATAAAACACATTCATACAATTGTTGACAGCATATGAAAAACGATGCGTTTAAAGATTATGGACAAATACTAGCTTGTTGTGACATATATTGATGCTTAATCTAATATATTTCATATTGCATAAAAAAAGTTAAAGCATCCATATCAATACCATAATCAGCCAAACATGGTAAATAATCGATTTTACGTGCATTCACATTGCAGTAACTTTCGGCTAGTGAAGGTTGAATACTCAATCAAAACATACTATAATTGTGTGTTGTGCCATCAAGATCGAGACGCAATGATGCTTATCTCTTTTGCACATAGCAAATATGCGTTGGCTGCATCCATATCATGTAGATCATCGAAAATTAGATACGGTTTCGGTGAGTAAGCCGGTGGTAATTATCGACCGAAGTTTCCTCTAGAACAAAGATGCTTATGCGCCTGTGGGGCGTGATATGAAAAAAGTTTAGGGCGTTGTCGACTACTAAGATGTTTATTGCCAGCTGCAAGCGAAAGCCTTCAGTGGAACATGTTATTTAAGGGCATCGGCCGGTGTCAAATAGTTGGTGGCACATTATGGGTGTAAGATAGCTGATCTCCGGGGCATGGGCAATCGTTAATGCACATTGCAGATTATAAAAAAAACTTTGTAGCCCGTTACGAATGTGGGTTTTTCTATATGAATCGAATCACACGCGAACCATCCCTCACTCATTTTAAGAGCCAGGCTGATAAAAGGTGGCCATATTCATATTACCTAACGGGTACATATACCAACGACAAGATCACTAAAGTAATCACAAATAACACTACATATATCAGTTATCGATCTGACCGCTTGTGTCAGTATCATATCCTCTAAATTAATTGGCAGAGCAGTAAATGTAGATCTCAATATAAGTTAATTAAAGTATATCTTAACAATATTGGCTTACTGGTAGTGTCACAATAACCGCTTTGTGTAGGCACCGACTCTCGCAACGAATGATTAGCAGAACAATGATATTATAGCGCTATATATGGCGATAATGATAAAGCTTCAATGTGCAAATCCTCAAGTCATTTACTGCAGCATCCTATTAATCAAATGCTATAATGAAATGATAAAGTCGAACACCGAAGGTTTTGTGAGCAATGTTACACAACAAACAGATTACGAGATTATTAAATAATTAAATAGCTTCGGAAACATAAATTAAGTACCTAATACAGGCCACCCTACTCCGTCGCTGATAATGTTATTCAGGCAGCAATTGATCAAATAATAATATGCGCCGCACTGGTTCAATAAACTGGAAAGTTAAAAGCTGCTGTTACTTATTATGTCGGTCAAAACGTATTAATTAACACAACGCTTTCAGCGTGATTCCTCTTCTCTACCTCACACGAATCTGTGTGCCATAACATATTTGTTCCAGTGCACAAAGAGGCAACTAGAAGGGTCTCAATTTGTTTTATCAAAGTTAGTGCCGAATGATAACCAGTTACGATTTATTGAATCATATCCATACACTCTGCCATGAGTATTTGAACTCTAGCCACATTAGTTTAAAATATTAGTATATTATGAATAATATCGTGGAAAAGATCAAATGTGAGTAAATGGAATCAGTGCTAGCAACACCGTGTTCGGGCAAAGTGATCAGACGGCAGTCTTGTATTTATTTATATATCTTGAAACGCGATAAACCTCGATGTATTTTTATGTATGCGTTGTTTACGTCAATTTAAATAATGCAAAACACCTCCAGCGAAAGGTGTCATCAGATACATATTGGGATATCTGCAATTCAGTAACTGCAATACATTTTAAAGCATTCGGATAACGGAGGTTACGTAAGCTATATGAGTTGTCTGTGATGGGTTACTAGCAATTCATGCAATGAGGCTTAATTATTCGTAATCTGCGTAATGAATAAATACTACCTTGTTTGTATGAAACCAATGGGAATTTAGTTGTTAATACAATGAATTCCATTCATAATTCTGTTCCCCAGCAACCGTGCGTGACACTTACCAATGGACAAGGAAGCATAGCGACAATTGGTTATATTTTATTTGTTTGGATGTCAGTACTGTATGTGCAGTGCAGCCACTTGACTGTGATCGGTAACATCGAAAGTGAATTATAGAGGTCCAAACTGCAAATGCAAATTCTGCATGGGAGAACAAAACCCCCCAAAAATATTATTCAAGCAGAGGAGTTCTTAGTCAGTAGGTTAGAAATTTGCTCGCCTGTTAAAGGGTGCAAATCAAAGCCCTCGCTGCTGGTAATTCACGTGCGTAGATAAACACATACACGTTTTCAATAATGACGTGTAACACGTCAGACATCGTAAGCGTTGTGTGGTTTAAAGGAAAACCATTATTTGAAGAGTAATGCACTTGGTCGATTCACAGATTAAACTTATGGATTCTGGATCTAGGTTACACGTATCACTCAACGAGCTACCGTGTTTGCATTCGGTATAGTCCGTCTGTCGGTGTTGTTTAGTCAGTTAGCCGATCCGTTTGCTGCCATTTGCTAAATCAGTTCACTGTCCTTCTCATTTGCTTATCCAAGCGTCTGAGACATACAGCACACTAGTTATCTTAGTAATGATATTATGTCATAATCGTGTCTTTGCGATTGAGTATATAGAATATCACATTTTGCTGTCTGTTTACTTTCATTTAACCACCATGTGCAGCCGGGCAGCCATAATGACACTATATACATATACCAGATAACTGACTATAATCGACACGATACCTTTTTGGACGCTTCTTTGGCCGTAGCTTTCACATGTGCGACCTGGCAGGTACTGGATATTTTTGATATAAAATGCCGATGACATAATGTAGCAAATCTAATTCACTTTCAAAAAGATATACAAGAAGGGATCGAGTAATTGTTGAAAACTTCTTGGTGAATGTTATCATCAAATATATACTAGATTAATTGGCTTATTTCGTTCTTAGCACCATCGCTCAGAGGGAGCCGTCTTAATGACATATCATGAAATAATATATATTCCATGTACAGCCTGCTTGTAATATCACGCAATGACTAAAAAGATAGCATCGCGCTTGTAATCTATGTGAGGTTATTACAAATGAAATGTAAACTACAAAGCACAATACTGTACCAAACTGTGCTGAAAAACGGATATTCTACTATTGTATGTATATATTGCTAGGGCAACTATCAGAATTGACCCTCGTTATTTACTTTTTTCTGGCAGTGGTTCATGCCGTCCTATACTAGGTCGAGCATGTCCCTTATACGCTGTAGACCTTTTACTCCAAACCGTAGTGAAGTGTTAACTTACGAAACTGATGGGTTGTTTCGTAGTCACTCCTGAATGACATCGATAAGTGATATTGCGTTCATTTAAGACTTGAAACAGATACAAAAGTATTGGGTTATTTTAAGAGAATATTTCGCGTCCAGTGTTAACATTTAGACCATTTAAACGCTCGCACTTTTTGAAGAGGAGCGTGAATATTTTCGTCAACTTTTTCACTCCGTTTATGACTGATCGAAAGCCAATACGTATTGAACATTCACCACATCTTGTACAATATTTGTTTAACTATTGCACCAATAGAGTTGAGAACCGCAATGTTCCCTTCAATATGATATATCGCTTATTGCATGTCTAGTCCTTCTGTTTCATAGAAATTCAACGCAAGATAGGTGTGAAATAACTCTTGGGATTACTTATTGACTTTGATATTTGCATATAACCGGAGCCCTAATATGTGCAAAAGAGCTATCAATTCAGTTGACTGGTAAATTGAACAGAGAAAAGGAGCAAGGTCCGTGTTTGAGTCACAACAATATTACAAATGAATTTCCAAAATGTTTCCGAGTAACAAAAACCCCAACAATCAAGTTTAACACGCAATAGTCATGAAACTACTGATCATAGTTTCGGGCAAGCACCACTTGTCCGTCTTATCACTATTAGATAATATTGTTAGTGGTTTATATAACATCTACAGCAACGTGACTAAGCACTTAGTGTGCTGTGTTAGAAAACTATGTAGCATAAATGCACAAAAACTATGTAACATTGGCCCCTGACTTATATGTGCTGACATTGAATTGTAGCAGTCAGTGTTTCGATATATTTTATACATTGATTATATGTTGAGTATGTTGAATGCATTCCTTATACAATCATTATCAGAGTAATAATTATCATAAGCAATGTGCATCGGAATTTCACACTATCGTATACTGTACCGCAGAGCATCAGTATTTGATCGTATTGACTGATATTGTTATGATATACTCGCTGTTGTTGAGTGGATGTTTGTACATTAATCAAGCGATGCAGATATGCATAATTGCGCCTTAATTGCTCAATCCGCCTGACAATCCGGCCTTCTTGTCGATCTCGTAACACATCTTTGTTTTTGACAGTTCGTCTCTATGTTACTAGACAATTGTAAACAGCATCTCCACGTGTTGTCGGTTTGGCAGGGATGGAAGCACACCATTAAGCAACATTTCCGAGCGATCTGACCAGCATAGTGGATGAAAATTATCAGAACAGAGTGGGTGTTAAGACATAGCAGAATAATGGCGTGATACCGCTGAATTATTATATGTGAGTTCCGACTACCAGACATTTTCATGGTAGTGGTAATGGGAACTGTATCTTATGATAATGGGGCAGGCTACATGAGGTGTTTCTTTGCGTCGGGACAATTTCCACTGGATGCCAACGTGGCATATTGAATGGATCTATCTATAAGCATTTGGAATGTAGTATATAAAAGCACACAGCTGAACGCTTAATGGAATAGAGGCATGGAACTTAAATAATAACCCAACGCTGAGCACGGATTATCCTCTTCATCGTTCTAAATAGTTCGAGTTACATGGATAGCGGCATCACTAGCAGCAATGGGTACCCTGCTAGGTAATCCATACAGCCAAAATGACGTCGACATTTCCTCAGCCAAAGGCTAATAACATTTATACATCTATCTGAGCCAGTGACAGATGCTTCAGAAGTGTATTGGCGCTCGACGTTACGATATGTAACATCCCAGCGGGGAATATTACTACATTTTACTTCGAGCTATCGGCAAAGGCCATCGATACTCGGGAATATATATCACGGTTGCTTAACATATAATGAATCATTAGATGAATATGTGGTATTGTATATTGATGGGATCAGTAGAACTTACCAGCAGCAGTTGAATACTTATGTCGCACAATTACTGCTCAATCCCGACGAGCAAATTTATTGTCTAAAACCAAACCACAATACAGTGAGCTGAAGTTTCGCTCTTGCGTACACATAATTTAACATCAACCATACTTGTTAAACAAGCTGGTTTTTCTGTCGCCTGTTTAATCTTTGCATTAAGGTGCCAATCATGACTTTGCTATCTTGGTAATTCTGCTGTTGATTTCATTTATCTTACAAGAATTAGTTTGTCCAGTGATGTCATGATTTTGGCAAGGAGATCCAGGCTATGAGTGAATTTACGAAGCTGCAAAGACAAATTTTAGAGAATCGGATGAACGCGCGGAAAACCCTTAATAAATATTTGGCAGAAGGGGTATCTTACATATGTAGTATTGTGTTCTAAATGCCGAAGACTTCAGTTAGCGCTCCGTTTTGGACAATCGTCAATGCACTGAATTGACACAACATTACATATAACACATATTGCAAAGCTTTACTTCTAAATCGTTTGTTTCTGCTATGCAATGCATTTGATTATTCACAATATTATACCGCTGAATGTGCAGATTTCTACTCTTAGTTTCAAAAATGGCCTTTTAACAAAACCCAGTATAAGGGGGAATTATTTAACGAAGGCATTTATTAGGATGTTTGCATCTTAATAGTCACAAGTTTGGTACAAGCACCTTCTTCGGCAGATGATATAGCTTGTTTTGTAGCATCCATATCATTTAGAATGTTTTCAACTATTACTTAGCTATATCCAGTCCACTCGGCTTCAAAATTTATGAAAATATAATAAATAGACGCCATATTACGATATTGCATAGATCGACTAGCGTGTATATATTTGTAGATTTATGCAGTCTCTAGCGTTTGGCACCCTGCCCCTTTAAGTAATCAATCGTCAAATAATATTAATGGGCTTTACACGGTTACTGATGTGAAGTATTGGGAGGGGGAGACAGGGTGTGCACACACGTTATATCGCATCACGATTCTAGGATACAGTTACTAGGATGCTTATGTTCATTGTGAATATGTTATCAAATCCCGGTCAGGGTATCTATATATCTATATGAGCCAGAGACAGCCGCTGCAAAAGGAAACTGGAATCTACTGGGGTTGTATGTAACAGTAGGCCATGTTGTAGCTACTGCCATTCATTACCCAATCGACGACGGTTTACGCCGCTCTTGGAGTCATATTGATGATTATACACAGCGCGTAATTTCCTCTCACTGCAAGGTTTGAGAAAAGCTATTTGAGAATCTCACTCAGCGAGACCACGTAGGACGTACACTGGCAACTGCCATTGTACCATTTCACAAGGCATAATTTGTTCCTCGAATGTTCGTAGCGACAACCAGGCATAACCGTGATTATAGGACCCCAACTACGCTGCATCCCCTTTCTTGAAACGAAAATACGTATATATCGAGAACTGAATCATTGGTTTCCTTCACTATCCATAAGCATACTCTCGTTTGCTATCGTAAATAACTTATCAAATGTCCCCGCACATTGAATAATGAAATAATTGACTGGTTTGTGCTTGCCACACATGTATATACTTGACACAATATCACTGGTTCGGACAATGGAAGTTTATTTTCATGTCTGCGAAATTATGATGAAAAACAGCGTCAATGCTAACCATATACAATTTGACATATTTATGATATGACCATTCAAATCGTGCTGACTCGAATGTTCTGTCCTCTCTCTCACTTGTCAGATTCTACCTTAAAATTAACTATATAATCATCGAGGTTGATGCATTATCTCTATTGTTCTGTGTACCATTGATTTATCGTACCGAGCTATTATGTCGCGTGTGTTTCGGGGTCATCATACTACCACATTACGGCGGCTGCCTTTTATACACATAGCCAATGACGCGTGTGTGGATCTGGGTGAATGATTCATATTATGCATTCTTGGTAAATGCATCGTGTGACTTGCCAGCTTCTTTGCAATAATGATTGTTTGTATAAAGCCGCTACTCTAAGGAAGAGATTACCAAACATTTTCTTATTCACAATTCAAAGAGACAGCAAAACAGTTGTGAACCGTAACCCATTGATACCACAAAAACCAACATACAACAACACATCTCCTATTAATAATAAGCAGATGAATATGCCGGTCCGGTGGTAGGGTCATACTAACTACCCACAACATTTTCTAGCAAATACAGACCAGCAATTGATCATACTGGCATGCAGGGTTTTGGCAAGATTTATGGGAAGCTGTATTACGGGTGCTGTTTCATTTACGCAGCGGATTGGAAGCCTGTGCGAAATTCGGGCAGCTAAGTTCATGCTAGTTAACCGGGCACCACAATGAGTTCCCCCGGTTCTATATCACTTAGGTCATGACCTGAGAGTACAGGCTTTCACTCCTTTCTTTCGTATATAGCTTTTGAATGATAATTTGGTTTTAGATGCCAAAAGATTGAAGTAGATGTGTGGTACCCGCACTGATTATTGTACATTGATAACAGTCATACAATATCACATTCAGCCTCAGTTCATCGCATTCACAGCATGGGCAAGACTTCAGATATTACTGTCCAGCATACGGCAGATGTAGTTGCCCCCAAACTATGCATATACGGGTAAGCATGACAAGATCTCTAATTGACGGCCAGTAGTGCGGAAACAAATACGAAGCATAACTCAAACTGAAGAACAACTCCTGTTCTTTTATATTTCGAGAGCTTAATGCAAGAAACCTGCTGGAAGACAATGTCCCCTATCTGAGAGATAATCATTGTCTGCCGACATGGAATATCTGGTACAAGTAGAAATTGTCAATATGCTGTAATACCGCTGCTTATAACACCAGCAGACTGAGATGCAGTTTCGCATACTCCATGGTATGTGCTATTATGTCATGGTGGAGCAGATAGGGGCCAGGCAGCTACCTTATTTCGTCTTTTATTTTACCTATGCAGTTGTAAAGGCACCGCAGCATGGATCTTTCTCAGCATTTCAATAAACTACGAGCTCCTTTGAAAAACTCGATCAAATTAACGGTGCATTTGTTGCACACATTGAGTGCTGAATATAAATTCTGCGGTTACTTTCAATGGAATGTTCCACTGGAGCAACGTTGCATATTGAATGTAGTATATAAAAGCACACAGCTGAACGCTTAATGGAATAGAGGCATGGAACTTAAATAATAACCCAACGCTGAGCACGGATTATTCTCTTCATCGTTCTAAATATTTCGAGTTTCATGGATAGCGGCATCACTAGCAGCAATGGGTACCCTTCTGGGTAATACATACAGCCAAAATGATGTCGACATTTCCTCAGCCAGAGGCTGATAGCATTTATACATCTATCTGAGCCAGTGACAGATGCTTCTGAAGTGTATTGGCGCTCTACGTTACAATATGTAACATTCCAGCGGGGAATATTACTACATTTTACTTCGAGCTATCGGCGAAGGCCATCGATACTCGGGAATATATATCACAGTTGCGTAACATATAATGAATCATTAGATGAATATGCGGTATTGTATATTGATGGGATCAGTAGAACTTACCAGCAGCAGTTGAATACTTATGTCGCACAATTACTGCTCAATCTCGACGAGCAAATTTATTGTCTAGAACCAAACCACAATACAGTGAGCTGAAGTTTCGATCTTGCGTACACATAATTTAACATTAACCATACTTGTTAAACAAGCTGTTTTTTCTGTCGCCTGTTTAATCTTTGCATTAAGATGCCAATCATGACTTTGCTATCTTGGTAATTCTGCTGTTTGATTTCATTTATCTTACAAGAATTAGTTGGTCCATTGATGTCATGATTTTGGCAAGGAGATCCAGGCTATGAGTGAATTTCCGAAGCTGCTAAGACAAATTTTAGAGAATCGGATGAACGCGCGGAAATCCCTTAATAAATATTTGGCAGAAGGGGTATCTGACATATGTAGTATTGTGTTCTAAATGCCGAAGACTTCAGTTAGCGCTCCTTTGTGGACAATCGTCAATGCACTGAATTGACACAACATTACATATAACACATATTGCAAAGCTTTACTTCTAAATCTTTTGTTTCTGCTATGTAATGCATTTGATTATTCACAATATTATACTGCTGAATGTGCAGATTTCTTCTCATAGCTTCAAAAATGGCGTTTTAACAAAACCCAGTATAAAGGGGAATTATTTAACGAAGGCATTTATAAGAATGTTTGCATGTTAATAGTCACAAGTTTGGTACAAGCACCTTCTTCGGCAGATGATATAGCTTGTTTTGTAGCATCCATATCATTTAGAATGTTTTCAACTATTACTCGGTAGCCATATCCAGTCCACTCGGCTTCAAAATTTATGAAAATATAATAAATAGACGCCATATTACGATATTGCATAGATCGACTAGCGTGTATATATTTGTAGATTTATGCAGTCATCTAGCGTTTGGCACAAGTCTGCCCCTTTAAGTAATCAATCGCCAAATAATATTAATGGGCTTTACACGGTTACTGCTGTGAAGTATTGGGAGGGGGAGACAGGGTGTGCGCAAGTTATATCGCATCACGATTCTAGGATACAGTTGCTAGGATGCTTATGTTCATTGTGAATATGTTATCAAATCCCGGTCAGGGCATCTATATATCTATATGAGCCAGAGACAGCCGCTGCAAAAGGAAACTGGAATCTACTGGGGTTGTATGTAACAGTAGGCCATGTTGTAGCTACTGCCATTGCATTACCCAATCGACGACGGTTTACGCCGCTCTTGGAGTCATATTGATGATTATACACAGCGCGTAATTTCCTCTCACTGCAAGGTTTGAGAAAAGATATTTGAGAATCTCACTCAGCGAGACCACGTAGGACGTACACTGGCAACTGCCATTGAACCATTTCACAAGGCATAATTTGTTCTTCGAATGTTCGTAGCGACAACCAGGCATTACCGTTATTATAGAACCCCTACTACGCTGCATCCCCTTTATTGAAACAAAAATACGTATATGTCGAGAACTGAATCATTGGTTTCCTTCACTATCCATAAGCATACTCTCGTTTGCTATCGTAAATTAGTTATCGAATGTCCCCGCACATTGAATAATGAAGTAATTCACTAGACTGTGCTTGCCACACATGTATATACATGACACAAATTAATACGTTCGGACAATGGAAGTTTATTTTCATGTCTGCGAAATAATGA
This sequence comes from Urechis unicinctus, assembly GCA_034190875.2. Lineage (NCBI taxonomy): Eukaryota > Metazoa > Annelida > Polychaeta > Xenopneusta > Urechidae > Urechis > Urechis unicinctus. The sequence goes on along the minus strand of CM067348.1, from coordinate 45,840,778 downwards.
TGAAACAACGTCAATGCTAACCATATACAATTTGACATATTTATGATATGACCATTCAAATCGTGCTGACTCGAATGTTCTGCCCTCTCTCACTTGTCATATTCTACCTTAAGATAAACTATATAATCATCCTGATTGATGCATTATCTCTATGGTTCTGTGTACCATTGATTTATCGTACCGAGCTATTATGTCGCGTGTGTTTCGGGGTCATCATACTACCACATTACGGCGGCTGCCTTTTATACACATAGCCAATGACGCGTGTGTGGATCTGGGTGAATGATTCATATTATGCATTCTTGGTAAATGCATCGTGTGACTTGCCAGCTTCTTTGCAATGATGATTGTTTGTATAAAGCCGCTACTCTATGGAAGAGATTACCAAACATTTTCTTATTCACAATTCAAAGAGACAGCAAAACAGTTGTGAACCGTAACCCATTGATACCACAAAAACCATCAATACTTATCTGAGGGTCAGTTATGCTCGCGAATGCATCTGACGGGTAATATGTACATCCTACGCAATATACAACAACACATCTCCTATTAATAATAAGCAGATGAATATGCCGGTCCGGTGGTAGGGTCATACTAACTACCCACAACATTTTCTAGCAAATACAGACCAGCAATTGATCATACTGGCATGCAGGGTTTTGGCAAGATTTATGGGAAGCTGTATTACGGGTGCTGTTTCATTTACGCAGCGGATTGGAAGCCTGTGCGAAATTCGGGCAGCTAAGTTCATGCTAGTTAACCGGGCACCACAATGAGTTCCCCCGGTTCTATATCACTTAGGTCATGACCTGAGAGTACAGGCTTTCACTCCTTTCTTTCGTATATAGCTTTTGAATGATAATTTGGTTTTAGATGCCAAAAGATTGAAGTAGATGTGTGGTACCCGCACTGATTATTGTACATTGATAACAGTCATACAATATCACATTCAGCCTCAGTTCATCGCATTCACAGCATGGGCCAGACTTCAGATATTACTGTCCAGCATACGGCAGATGTAGTTGCCCCCAAACTATGCATATACGGGTAAGCATGACAAGATCTCTAATTGACGGCCAGTAATGCGGAAACAAATACGAAGCATAACTCAAACTGAAGAACAACTCCTGTTCTTTTATATTGCGAAAGCTTAATGCAAGAAACCTGCTGGAAGACAATGTCCCCTATCTGAGAGATAATCATTGTCTGCCGACATGGAATATCTGGTACAAGTAGAAATTGTCAATATGCTGTAATACCGCTGCTTATAACACCAGCAGACTGAGATGCAGTTTCGCATACTCCATGGTATGTGCTATTATGTCATGGTGGAGCAGATAGGGGCCAGGCAGCTACCTTATTTCGTCTTTTATTTTACCTATGCAGCTGTAAAGGCACCGCAGCATGGATCTTTCTCAGCATTTCAATAAACTACGAGCTCCTTTGAAAAACTCGATCAAATTAACGGTGCATTTGTTGCGCACATTGAGTGCTGAATATAAATTCTGCGGTTACTTTCAATGGAATGATTAACAATAAGAACGTGGACGTTGATCTCATTTGTACGTAGCTGGGCTAGTATTTCTCGCTAATATCGTTATGTCCTATTTATTGATCAGTGCCATATGACACGGACCTATCCCTTTAACGCATATGTAATGCTATCGATGTTTCGGTTCGAATATAAGACATTACATTATGCTAAAAAAAATATAAACAACGCTTCCTTGGAGAATAAACGGTTTGGCAGGGATGGAACTTGACCGTAAAGCAATTTTTTGTTACTTCTATGCTTTACATAGGATGTCATGATGACATATTGAATGTGATACATTTATTAGCACTAAGAATGTAGTATATGTCAGCACACAACTGACCTATGAATGGAATATAGTGGCATCAATCTCAGATATTAACCCAACGCTGAACAACGATGATCCTCTTCATCGTTCCCAATATTTGTGTTTTATTATTAGGGTCATCATTAGCAGCAATGGGTAGGCTACTGGGTTATCCATTCAGTCGATAATATGTCGTAATTTCTTTACCCAGGGGCTCATATTATCTATACATCATTCTGAGCAAGCGGCAGGCGCGTCAGACGTTAATTGGCACTTTACGTTGCATTATGCAATAGCCAACCGCATGCGAGGAATATTACCACGTTTTACTTCCAGCTAACGGCAGAGGCCATCGATGCTCGTAAATGTTTATCACAGTTGCCTCACATATAAACTGTCGGCAGATGAATATGCGGTATTGTTTATTGATGGGATCCTGAAAGATTACCAGCAGAAGTTGAATATGCCGCGCAATTACCATTCGGTTCTCGCACCAAACGACATAACAGTGAAATGAAGTGTCACTCCTGCGTATATATTCTTCAACTTTAACCATATTTGTCACTCGCGCTGGTCTCTCTGTCGCTTGTCCAATCATTGTAGTAATGAGTTAGCTTTGACCAAGCTATAATAGCTATGTCAGTGCTTTGGCACGGAGTTCCGGGCTTCTGCATTTAGGCCTCTGTTATATACATGCAGCTGCTTATGCACATGTGTGACAATCGGACGAACATATTGAGCCAAAAGAAATAATTGGCTGAAAGGGTTGCTAAAATGCGTGGTATTGTGTTGTAGATGCGTAATACACCAGTAACGTATTGTTTGACGCATTGAATTGTATGTAACTGATGCCGCATTACATATATCACATATCAAAAAGCTTCTTCAATTGATTTCCCACTATTAAATGTATTCGAGTTAGCAAATCGAACCATTCAATGATTTCCCGCGATTCTATATCCAAAATACGCGACACCTGAATGAGTAAACTTCCACTCTTAGTTAAGAGAATGGCTTTTTGACATTACGCATAGGTGAATGGGAACAGTTGAAGACATGCATTTATCAGGATGCACTTGAAATAAATGGAAGTATATCAAAGCGATGGTTCCAGCGTAACGCTTGTGAGCCTATTTAGACGTATGCATCAAATGTTCCTTATTATCATATAGTAATAGAATTGCTCATTCATTCGATCGTCATATTCTTGGTCAGCTGTTCATGGCGCCCATTCATCAATATAGGCCAGAAATAGGAACACTAGAGGTTAATTGAGACCGCGGAGGTTGTATATAGCAGTATGTATTCTTAGAGCTGATGTCATTCAGTCGGTTAGCGAACATTTGTTTACGCAGCTGTTAGATTCCCTGCGAGAATTACACATATTCTGCACTCCACTCTCAGAGCAAGTCAAGTGTAAGCAGTGACAAATACGCAAAGAGTGGACATGTAACAATTTGTGGACTTCACGGCCTCGAAATTCACTTACGTCCGCTAATGTAAAATACATTCATATCGTAGCTCACTCTATATGTATTCGTGCAGTAACCATGAACATATCGGATAAACGAATTCAATGGTTGTGCAGATGGAAATCTGATGCGTAAAAACGTTGTTTACCACTACCCAAATTACCAACAGCTTCTTTGATTTCTACATTTCTTCAGTGTTTTGGTGCCTATCATGTTTGCTATTTTCCGACATCTAATTAATGTTTGCTATAATAAACTAACTGGCTTCGTGAATGCATTGAGGCTTAGTTTATGATCGCCGGGGGATCAATATTTGTTCTGTTTGGCAGCAATTATGTCATTGGGTGTATATAGTTCACTATGAAATCAAAACCAAACAACATTCTTCATTATACAGCATAGCTTATTAGATGCTTGCCGGTCCACCAGCGTTGGCTTTCATTCGTAAACATCACATTCTTGGTATATACGGTAAATTATTTACAAACGGATGAGTAAACATGCACATTATCAACTTTGACCCACATGGCAGTTATAGGGATGTATGATTAGCAGTTTAATAATTAGATGATTGTTTATGCATCTTTACTGAATACGCCTTGGGTTAAATTACATATACTCCATACTATAGCGACATGACTGTATACCTTCAACGTGAATATGCCATCGAATCCCTGCCTATAGCACATGGCATCTAAATATCTATACGAGCCAAATGCAGCTGCTGCATGAGTAAATTGAAACCCACAGGAGCTGTGTTTAAAGCGATATCGTAGCTAATGCCATTGTATTACCTAATCAACCATTGTTTACGCCCCTGGAGGAGCCCGATAGAAGATAGGACATATCGCGTAATTTCCTTCCGCTGCAATGTTCCGAAAAGCTTGTTGAGACTCACTCAGCAACACGACGCATCCCGTACACTGGCCACAGCCGACCATTATTCCATTTTCACAAGGTGTTTTTTGTTCTTCGAAAGTTCTTAACGAAAACCATGCACCTTCGTCATTGTGGAACTCCTACAGCGCTGCATCCTCTTAATGAGAACAAAAATATGTGTGTCGATAACTGAATCATTGGTTACCGTTAATGTCGAGAATGGAGGGTTTGAATACGCCTACACTTGACTGCTATCATATTTACTCGAAACCCCTCGCGATCAAAAGTGTGTGTTATGCAAAACTGGATTACGCGATAATATACGCTATCAATACAAATTTGACTTTCACGATAACCCCACTAATATATGAGGCTGACATAAGCACACTGACAAATACTAGGAGTATTGCTATAATATAGACATTGAACGACTCAAGTTTCTCAGATTGAACAAGACAATATGCCGCACAAAACGTTCCCAATCAAGGCAAATTTTGAATATTAGTCGACTAATGTGTAGACGAATAATATATTTGCCATACCGAGTTCGGCTAGAACTGCGATTGTGCTCTCAGTCATTATGTTCATGTTACATAAAATGTTATATCTTTATAACAAACAACCACATCGCGGCGTCTGCTTCTTTTAAACCGAGGCAAGGACACCTGTGCTGATCTGCTGGCAGTCGCAGGTATCTTTGATAAATAGGCTTGGCTTCCCGAGTGATCTGTTCTGATATCTAGCTTGTTAAATGAGTTTTCTTGCAAGTCGTTGTCAACATTGAGATTTTGCCAAATCTCTAGTGCGATCGATGCAACACCGAGATACTACACCACTCTCTAAATATGCCCTGATTGGCACAGTTAACCTCACAAATTACATAGCCACATATTGGATATATGTTTCTTTGATGCCAATCTCGGGTCAGAACACGTGTATATCGAATCATAGATGCTACTAGCCTGCACACTTTCAATTTCGTATTTCGGTTCGCATTCCTAACCTGAATTGGTGTATCAATCTGTGCCACTTTGTTCGCACCAGCATGTCCTATATTGTTCCTTGCTAATAGTCTACTACTTGAGAACGGTATTGTAGATTCAAAGAAGCTTCAGTAGACCTAATACCAATAATACAATGTCACCAACCAATCGGCGCTTATCGCATTCATGAAGTGCGTCAGACAACTGTTCATGTCTGTCCAACAGACGTCAGGTATAATTGTTCCCCAAGTTACGCGATACTAGCAGCCCCTAGTATTAGATAAGCCGCATACATTATTAAAGGCTGGCTGGCAGATCAGCGCTTATTCTCATGAGTAGTTATTTACTCTTGCGGGATACGGGGTACAATGTTCAAACAATAATTTGGGAACAGAGCAGATCATGTACATCATTGATCTTGATTGAGGAGACGGCAGATTATGGTAACTGATATGGCGTGACAGCATGCAAGTTATAAATAGCAATATTAGTTATGATTCGTAATCTAGCCCGCACATAGTTATCTAACACATACTCGATATCATAGCAATATAACTGAAAATCTTGATTGCAAATTCAGACGTTCAAAACATATAGCAATATGACCCAGCAGCAGCCACTGGATATGTAAATAAGACTCCACATACATAGCATATGGCATTTTCCTGACAATTTGTCAATAGATTGCATTATGATCCAACGGTTCTGGTCTGTGGATAATTTGACATATTTTCTCCAGCTGAGAGGACATTATCAGGAATGTTTGCAACAACTGCCTTTGGTACTATATTAAATGTCGGTCATATTCGTTTGTTCAACAGCAGTGCATCCCAGTATGCTGAGGAGAAACCAAATACGTCGGGGGGGAAACATCATTTCTATACCACAACGCTTTATAAATGGTTACAAATGTTAGCATCAGGCAACAATCTTACCAATTTATTATATATATATGCTTATGTTAGTACAAAAGTGCCACGTATTATTCGATTTTCATTAGTTCGCACATCGATACCTTTCTGCTTGAGCGCGTACCGCACCACCAGTTGAGTCAGTAAAGTATGTGCGGAATGGTACATTTTGTGGAACCAGGATTTAACACACATTCTTCACATTTAGCACATCATAAGCATAACTCATCGTCCTGGGCGTTTTGCACTGAATTTGATCTAGTAACGTATTTACAATAGTTAATA
>CM067348.1:45774641-45834304 GCA_034190875.2 Urechis unicinctus | reverse complement strand
ACCTCGCAGTGAGAGGAAATTATGCGTTGTATATAATCCTTAATAGGACTCCATCAGCGGCGTAAACAGTCGTCGATAGGGTAATGTAATAGCAGTAGCTACAGCATGGCCTTCTGCTACATACAGTCCCAGTAGATTCCAATTTCCTCCTGCAGCAGCTGCCTCTTGCTTAGATAGATATATAGATGTTCTGACCTGTAGGCTGGGATTTGATAACATATTCACAATGGAGATAAGAAGTCATGTCGCTACGACATAGAGTATCGTTTAATTGGCCAATTATTCAACTTGTATATTCTTTATAGTGCTTTGCAGCTCAAGGTGGAACATGTTCTCATTCAGTGCATGTTTACTCATGTGTTTTTGAATAACGTAATATATAGTTCTAGTTAGTAGATTTTTGATAACAATTATCTTTTGACACGCCTGCTACCAAATTAATTCACGACTGGCAAATGCTTATTTTACAAATAAATATGGTTATATAAGGCTATCCAAATCCAATCATCAGTGCAATAAAAGCATCGCTCATTTCCTATTTGTCGTTGGTTATCCAGGCCTTGCATTTGAAGGGGAACGTGCAATATGTCTAATCGTCGTAGGGAAAAACAATGGTCCGTTAATAGACACAATAACGTCAGATCTAAGACCGCATACAACTGTATACAACCTTCATGGATTCCCCTCAACTCACGTTACGGACAGTCGCTAGTCCCCATTGATGTACTGATGCTATGAACACCTGTCCGAGGAGCGGACGATAAATTCCCATTCAATATAACAGGTCATGCTGCATTTGCCACTTTACTCTGGGCAGATGAGCTTAATACCAGTTAAACGTTGCCATATAATACTGCAGCATAAGTCGAGGTCGTTAGTGTTTATAATCAGCGCATATTTATTACTCTTTGTATGTACGTGCGATCTGCCTTTAATGAGTTAGTTGCATGAACAACTGAAGTCAAAGTAAAGTGAATCATGTATACCCAGGGAATAATATAATGCTAATGAAAGCCACTGATCCGCCTGCAACAAATTGCTATCTGCATTGCATATATAAGGCCTATAAGCTCATTGGAGTGAACCTAAATTCATAGGTCTGAGAAAAACAAACATGATAAGCATCAAAATGAAAGTGTCGAATGATATCACACCTAACCGCGTGCATGTAAAATGCCTCCATATCGTTTTACCTGCTGCTGAATATAAATTGTCTTCAGTTAGGGACTTTCTGACTGTTCGACGCATTGTCGTTGCTTTTTAGTCTAGATACTAGCATTACATATTTTGAACCATCATCGTCAAGACACACACGGTAAAAAAACACTTTTTTATAGATCAAGGTCACATTTGAGACATTGATAATCCTAGCGAACGCCGTAGCGTTACAAGGCTGTAACAACATACCTTATAGCCGTTTAGCGGTCAAACGTCATGCTGACAGATATAACTGTCTATAATATAAAAGATAAACAAAATCCTGCGTCCTGCGTCAATTATCGTGGTGTGATATAAAGTGAGCACAAGACTTAACAGTAGTAACTGTGGTAAATGACATAAATAGGATTCGGCAATTGACTACAAAGATAGCAGACTGGTGCAAAGAGCTAGCTGACTGTATTTAATGTTATATAACCTACAAATATATCCGCGGCGGTCGTTTCATGCAATATCGTAATACGGCGTAATATTCATTATGGGTGGATATGGCAAATTGAATAATCGATTAAAAGATTCCCAAAAAACATTGATGCTACAGATCCAGCAATATCATCTGCAAAGCAGATGATTGTACTAAAGTAATGACTCTTAAGATGCAAATAACTTTAAAATATTAGTTAGACGATGTTTGAAGTGCCATTATTGACCAACGCATTTCTTGCTTCATGACATTAACAGGAAAGTTTGCTCTGTTATCCAGGCGGTTATTTGTTGGACATTAGTTGTTTGCTTTAATAATCCGGACGTTAGATAAACCGCAAGCTGTACATTAAAGCCCATTGACTTACTGTTTGTATATATTATACACTTAGAACCTCACCAGAACTCAGAACCTCTACTATATTGGTAACGAGCATCACAATGTATCATGGCATAAGGGAAAGACATCCATATAAGGCTACCTAGTCGTTCTTTTGTTACATTTGACATAAAGTATCCTTGGCACATGATAGCTTTATATATAATGCAACTCAGAAAGCATTATGCTACTTTTATGAATTATGAGGGAAATATATGCAGAAAGAGCCAGATATACAGATTTTCCCTGCGATTTATTCTATAACTATTTGAATTATGCTGCTTTTAACATAATCGCAAGGCAGGTGGTTGATGTAGAAAAATCCAAAGCCGGAAGATCCCAATGACATATAAGCATATTGCATTGACGGAATAGTCAATGCTAGGAGACGTTTAGGAGATGTTTAGCAACAAGCGCAATTAATTGCATTTCAATTGGAGGCAGTTGCCTCGCTCGGTCGTGTTTTGTCGGCATATTGGCAGTTACTATTTGCAACAGTTGATCCATAGTCAGCAGTTATACATTATCATAACGACTGTGGATATTTGCGTCAACTTTCGTGCAGTAACCTTTCGAAATATTAATTGCAGGGTAGTATTTTATGTTGAACATCACATATGAAGGGTCATAGAAAGGGACGTTTATCTGGTGATACTACATTGTAAAGAAGAGGAGCACACACGTCCGACATTATGCAGTTGTTAAGCACTTTAAGTTGTGCTTCTTATTATTGGCAGTTTAAATTAGCGGTATTTGTGTCTGCAATGCTAACCCTCGTATATTGCGTATATCATTTTAACATGTATATGCATATTTTTGGACTAATTAGATCTGCGGTCCTTTTCGACAGTTTTATCTGTTGTCTGGAGATTAAGTCCATACCACTACTGTGATAAGCATGATGTTGATGTGGATAGTGACTTAATAGGTCTGACATTAATGATCAATAGTCAGGGAACTTAACGTATGCTTAGTTCAATGGGCATCTAAAACTAGCCATATAGAGAAGTAGAATACGAGTAAGGAATGACATCGGACATGCTTGTGGATATGATCAATACAAGAAATTACGTACCTAAGGCTAACTGAAAATATAGATCAAGGTCACATTTGAGACATTGATAATCCTAGCGAACGCCGTAGCGTTACAAGGCTGTAACAACATACCTTATAGCCGTTTAGCGGTCAAACGTCATGCTGACAGATATAACTGTCTATAATATAAAAGATAAACAAAATCCTGCGTCCTGCGTCAATTATCGTGGTGTGATATAAAGTGAGCACAAGACTTAACAGTAGTAACTGTGGTAAATGACATAAATAGGATTCGGCAATTGACTACAAAGATAGCAGACTGGTGCAAAGAGCTAGCTGACTGTATTTAATGTTATATAACCTACAAATATATCCGCGGCGGTCGTTTCATGCAATATCGTAATACGGCGTAATATTCATTATGGGTGGATATGGCAAATTGAATATAATCGATTAAAAGATTCCCAAAAAAACATTGATGCTACAGATCCAGCAATATCATCTGCAAAGCAGATGATTGTACTAAAGTAATGACTCTTAAGATGCAAATAACTTTAAAATATTAGTTAGACGATGTTTGAAGTGCCATTATTGACCAACGCATTTCTTGCTTCATGACATTAACAGGAAAGTTTGCTCTGTTATCCAGGCGGTTATTTGTTGGACATTAGTTGTTTGCTTTAATAATCCGGACGTTAGATAAACCGCAAGCTGTACATTAAAGCCCATTGACTTACTGTTTGTATATATTATACACTTAGAACCTCACCAGAACTCAGAACCTCTACTATATTGGTAACGAGCATCACAATGTATCATGGCATAAGGGAAAGACATCCATATAAGGCTACCTAGTCGTTCTTTTGTTTCATTTGACATAAAGTATCCTTGGCACATGATAGCTTTATATATCATGCAACTCAGAAAGCATTATGCTACTTTTATGAATTATGAGGGAAATATATGCAGAAAGAGACAGATTTTCCCTGCGATTTATTCCATAACTATTCGAATTATGCTGCTTTAAACATAATCGCAAGGCAGGTGGTTTATGTACAAAAATCCAAAGCCGGAAGATCCCAATGACGTATAAGCATATTGCATTGACGGAATAGTCAATGCTAGGAGACGTTTAGGAGATGTTTAGCAATAAGCGCTATTAATTGCATTTCAATTGGAGGCAGTTGCCTCACTCGGCCGTGTTTTTGTCGGTATATTGGCAGTTACTATTTGTACCAGTTGATCCATAGTCAGCAGACACATTATCACAACGACTGCGGATATTTACGTCAACTGGAGTAACCTTTCGAAATATTAATTGCAGGGTAGTATTTTTAATGTTGAACATCACATATGAAGGGTCATAGAAAGGGACGTTTATCTGGTGATACTACATTGTAAAGAAGAGGAGCACACACGTCCGACATTATGCAGTTGTTAAGCACTTTAAGTTGTGCTTCTTATTATTGGCAGTTTAAATTAGCGGTATTTGTGTCTGCAATGCTAACCCTCGTATATTGCGTATATCATTTTAACATGTATATGCATATTTTTGGACTAATTAGATCTGCGGTCCTTTTCGACAGTTTTATCTGTTGTCTGGAGATTAAGTCCATACCACTACTGTGATAAGCATGATGTTGATGTGGATAGTGACTTAATAGGTCTGACATTAATGATCAATAGTCAGGGAACTTAACGTATGCTTAGTTCAATGGGCATCTAAAACTAGCCATATAGAGAAGTAGAATACGAGTAAGGAATGACATCGGACATGCTTGTGGATATGATCAATACAAGAAATTACGTACCTAAGGCTAACTGAAAATATAAATACTAAGTGTGCAGATTAACAGCATATCGAGTGGAATACGTCAGACTGTGTTATGTTTAGTAAAACTAACTTTCATGTATTGGCAACCAATAGTATTGGTGAACGGGATAAAAAATCTACATGTTCCGGTTTATGTTTCTCGCTTACATTGATTTGTAACACATTTTTACATTTGTTACCTCACTTTCCAATGTAATGTCATTTATGTTCCTTATAAACTAAATGCATCCCACCTGTGTTATGGCTACAAAATACCAATTGACTTGCAACGTCGAATGGCACCATATATTGTATAGGCGATGCGTATTATTCAATTATCATGGTGGTTTGCGCAATAACATGACGAATGGGGATAGTTCCATGAATATAAAAATCCTGTGCACTGGCTAGTCTATGATCCTCAATCAATTAATTCAATGATTGAGCAATTCGATTGATTATTATATTGATAACAACTGGCGCATGCACCTATATAAGGCTCACATGCGTTATGTAGAATTCATTGCCTTGATATTCTCGCATTTATTACAAGCGCATCCTGATAAATACATGCCTTATATCATTCCCATTTATCAATAGCTTTTGTAAGAAGGCAATTGTTGAAACTAACTATGCACCATCAAGTCACGAACGCAGCGATATAATATTGTGAGCAATAATTGCTTTTCTTGATTCGCTAGCAATAAGTAATGCTGCGTCAATTCAGTGCATTGACAATTGTCCAAAACGAAACCTTTACTGAGGTCTTCTGCGTTTAAAACACAATATTATACATATAAGCTAACCCTTCAGTCATTAATTGCTGTAGGATTTTCAGCGTGTATATCAGATTCTCGTATATTCGCCTTAGCAGCTTCGCAAATTCACGCATATCCCGGAACTCCTTGCCAAAACCATGACAAAAGTAGAACAGCTAATTCTTTTAAACTAAATGAAACCAGCAGCAGCATTACTAAGATAGCAAGATAATGGCAGGCATTTTACTGCGAAGATTGAACAAACGAAAAGTGAGTCCAGCGTGTCTAACCTGCATCGTTGATGTTTAAGTATGATTACGCAAGAGTGACACTTCATCTCACCGTATCTTTGTTTTTTTGGCTAGAAAATGAATGCGCTCGTCGCGATTGAGCAGTTATTGTGCCGCATAAGTATTCGACTGCTAGAATCCCAACAATATAAAATGCCGCATATTCATCTACTGATTAATTTTATGTAAAGCAACTGATATATACATACTCGAGCATCGTTGGTTCTTGCCGAAAGCTGGAAGCCAAAGGTGGTAATATTACCTGCATGTGCTTAGATACAGAATATTGTAATGTTCTGTGCTAAATTCTGAAGCTCCTGTCGCTGACGCAGATAGTTGTATGGATGCTATGAGTCTCTGGCTGAGGAAATGACGACATCATGTTGGCCGAAAGGATTACCCAGCAGCGTATCCATTGCTAATAGTGATGCAACCATCCATAAAACAAGAAACATCTAGATAGAAGAACGGGGTCATCTTTACTCAGCGTTGGATTTTATGCCACTGTATTCCATTAAGCGTTCAGATGTGTGCTTAAATGTACTACATTCGAAATGTTAATGAATAGATCCATTCTATATGCCACGTTGGCATCCGGTTAAAATTGTCCAGACGCAACGAAACACTTCACGTAGCCTGTCCTATTACTATAACATACAGTTCCCATTACCACCGCCATGAAAATGTCTGCTAGTCGGAACTCACATAGAATAATTCAGCGGTATCACGCCATTATTCCGCTGCGTCTTAACACCCACACTGTTGCCGATCATTTCTATCCACTATTCTGATCAGATCGCACAAATATGTTGCTAAATGGTTTGCTTCAATCCCTGCCAAACCGTTAATAATTGCTTTGTAGAAAAGAGTAACAGTCACGACAAGGAAATAGGTCCATATTATATGGTTTAAATAAATAAAGTGGACTTTATTATCATGAAATAATAGCCCAACGACTAACAATTGACTCCTACAATTCAGTGTGCGCTCATCACATCATCGTACAGCGTCTCATACATTTACCATGCCACTGTTGTGAATTATTTAGCATTACATAGGTTTGAATTGGAACATGAGTCGTTTTAACGCTGCTAGCAACTCATCTTGAGTAAATCTTAAAAGCATCTCTGAAATTTCACTCATCTATTGGAAATATGTATGTCGTATCTATTGCGGTTTCTGCATTTGTTTCCTTTCAGCACGCACTAGTTATTTTTGGTTTGCCTTTAGAAAAACAATAATGATGTGGCATATTTTACTTATCGGTTCGAGAGTAGATGTTACTTTTGAATGTGATCGGGCGGTTCTCAACGTCAAAAGATAAATCATGTACATATATAATTCTTTATATCGATGGTAATCGCGTTAAATGTACACAATACGTTAACGTGAGAACTATCGCATATTTCAACCCATCATTATCTGTTGTTGTAAGATATAAACAATGGAGGATTAATAACTTGCTACCAGCTTAACATGTATGGTATTATGTTTATATTAGAAGCTCAGAGTAGCAAAAAAGTAGAACTGAATGGGCGAGTTCATCAATAGAGAGCATGTAGTTAAAAATATGTTGAGCCAAATCCAAGTGGCAGTGCCCGTAAAGTTGCATGGGGTAAACTAAAGACAAATTGTGGCAGGATTTCTGCATCAAACTTATCCCCTGACGAAGACATAATATCACTTACCATGGATTATGCAAAACGAACAAGTTTGCTACGATGATAAAGCAGCCGGGGGCAAGGGGTCACTATATTGTTCTACTCTATAGAATGCTAAGGCGAATGATAGAGACCAGTGAGTATAACCGGAGTAATGTAGGTTGCGTTTATGTGGTAAAGAAAGATTATAGTAGCTGAGGGATGCCGTTCACTCACAATGACTTTGGTATAGCGTTAAGGTTTTCCATGAGACGCGCCAATAAATTTGCATCCGGTTGGTAAGGTTCTTGTTGGGTAAATATTGTGAATTGATATGCATCGTGTACAATTTGGCTGCCCGCCGAGTATACCCACGTGACGTTCAAGATGGAATGCGTTCGTTTATGCTGGAATCGGTATCACAATATTTATATTCACGAGCATCATAGATCATCGGCACTCTTTGTAGGTCAGTATTCGCGAAAGATATCATATTATTAAAAAATTTTCGTCGGCGTACCATCTATCGTCCATATTAATAATGACGGTGATCTGGATTGTTGGAGAATATCCCAGATATAATAGTATATGCTAGCATAGCGAATTACTGTTGCCTTCTTTATTTGATATTGCAATGCTCTGCTCTTTTATTATTGCCAGCTTTAGTATCAATAATTTTGCAGTATTGTTGTCTATCTAACGCCATCAATCGGATAGGTATGGTGTAAGAGCATGTAAAAAAAAGGCTTGGAGCAAGTCAAATGGATGTCTATTAACTCTTGTTAATACGTTACTAGATCAAATTCAGTGCCAATCGCTTTGCACGATGAGCTATGTTTATGCTGTGTACAATAGTGCGAATGTGTTTTAAATCCTGGTTCCACAAAATGTACAATTCCGCACATACTTTGCTGATTCAAGTGGTGGAGCGGTACGCGCTCAAGCAGAAAGGTATCGATGTGCGGAATAATGAAAGTCGAATAGTACGTGGCACTTTTGTACTAACATAAACAAATATATACTAAATTGGTAAGATTGTTGCTTGATGCTAACATTTAAACGTTGAGCATGCGTTTGTACATCATTAATAAAGCGTGTGTGGTATAGAAATGATGTTTTTCCCCCGACGTATTTGGTTTCTCCTCAGCATACTGGGATGCACTGCTGTTGAACAAAACGAATGGGACCGACATTTAATATAGTACCAAAGGCAGTTGTTGCAAACATTCCTGATATTGTCCTCTCAGCTGGAGAAAATATGTCAAATTATCCAGCAGACCAGAACCATTGGATCATAATGCAATCTGTTGACAAATTGTCAGGAAAATGCCATATGCTATGTATGTGGACTCTTATTTACATATCCAGTGGCTGCTGCTGGGCCATATTGATATATGTTTTGAACGTCTGAATATGTATTCAAGATTATTAGTTATATCGCTATGATATCAAGTATGTGTTTGATTACTATGTGCGGGCTAGATCATGAATCATAACTAATATTGCTATTTATAACTTGCACGCCATATCAGTTACCATAATCTGCCGTCTCCTCAATCAAGATCAATGATGTACATGATCTGCTCTGTCCCAAATTACTTGTTTGAACATTGTACCCCGTATCCTGCAAGAGTAATAACTACTCATGAGAACAAGCGCTGATCTGCCAGCCAGCCTTTAATAATGTATGCGGCTTATCTAATACTAGGGGCTGCTAGTATCGCGTAGCTTGGGGGGCAATTATACCTGACGTCTGTTGGACAGATATGAACAGTTGTCTGGCGCACTTCATGAATGCGATAAGCGCCGACTGGTTGGTGACATTGTATTATTGGTATTAGGTCTACTGAAGCTTCTTTGAATCTACTATACCGTTCTCATGCAGTAGACTATTAGCAAGGAACAATATAGGACATGCTGGTGCGAACAAAGTGGCACAGATTGATACACCAATTCAGGTTAGGAATGCGAACCGAAATACGAAATTGAAAGTGTGTTCTGAACCGAGATTGGCATCAAAGAAACAGATATCCAATATGTGGCTATGTAATTTGAGAGGTGTATTTGTGCCAATCAGAGCATTTTTAGAGAGTGGTGTAGTAACTCGGTGTTGCATCGATCGCGCTAGAGATTTGGCAAAATCTCAATGTTGCCAACGGCTTGCAAGACAACTCATTTACAAGCTAGATATCATTTCAGATCACTTTGGAAGCCAAGCCTATTTATCAAAGATACGTGCGACTGCCAGCAGATCAACACAGGTGTCCTTGCCTCGGTTTAAAAGAAGCAGACGCCGCGATGTGGTTGCTTGTTATAAGAGATACAACATTTTATGTAACATGAAGATAATGACCGGGAGCACAATCGCAGTTCTAGCCCAACTCGGTATGGCAAATATATTATTCGTCTACACATTAGTCGACTAATATTTAAAATTTGCCTTGATTGGGAACGTTTTGTGCGGCATATTGTCTTATTCAATCTGAGAAACTTGAGTCGTTCAAGGTCTATATTATAGCAATACTCCTAGTATTTGTCAGTGTGCTTATGTCAGCCTCATACATTAGTGGGATTATCGTGAAAGTCAAATTTGTATTGATAGCGTATATTATCGCGTAATCCAGTTTTGCATAACACACATTTTTGATCGCGAGGGCTTTCGAGTAAATATGATAGCAGTCAAGCGTAGGCGTATTCAAACCCTCCATTCTCGACATTAATGGTAACCAATGATTCAGTTATCGACACACATATTTTTGTTCTCATTAAGAGGATGCAGCGTTGTAGGAGTTCCACAATGACGTAGGTGCATGGTTTTCGTTAAGAACTTTCGAAGATCAAATACCACCTTGTGAAAATGGAATAATGGTCGGCTGTTGCCAGTGTACGGGACGCGTCGTGTTGCTGAGTGAGTCTCAACAAGCTTTTCGGAACATTGCAGCGGAAGGAAATTACGCGATATGTCCTATCTTCTATCGGGCTCCTCTAGGGGCGTAAACAATGGTTGATTAGGTAATACAATGGCATTAGCTACGATATCGCCTGCTGTTACACGCAGCCCCTGTGGGTTTCAATTAACTCATGCAGCAGCTGCATTTGGCTCGAATAGATATTTAGATGTCATGTGCTATAGGCAGGGATTCGATGGCATATTCACTTTGAAGGTATGGAAGTCATGTCGCTATAGTAAGGAGTATATGTAATTTTACCCAAGGCGGATTCAGTAAAGATGCATAAACAATCATCTAATTATTAAACTTCTAATCATACATCCCTATAATGCTGCCATGTGGGTCAAAGTTGATAATGTGCATGTTTACTCATCCGTTTGTAAATAATTTACCGTATATACCAAGAGTGTGATGTTTACGAATGAAAGCCAACGCTGGTGGACCGGCAAGCAACTAATAAGCTATGCTGTATAATGAAGAATGTTGTTTGGTTTTGATTTTAAAGTGAACTATATACACCCAATGACATAATGGCTGCCAAACAGAACAAATATTGATCCCCCGGCGATCATAAACTAAGCCTCAATGCATTCACGAAGCCAGTTAGTTTATTGTAGCAAACATTAATTAGATGTCGGAAAATAGCAAACATGATAGGCACCAAAACACTGAAGAAATGTAGAAATCCAAAAAGCTGTTGGTAATTTGGGTAATGGTAAACAACGTTTGTACGCATCAGATTTCCATCTGCAAAACCATTGAATTCGTTGATCCGAAATGATCATGGTTACTGCACGAATACATATAGAGTGAGCTACGATATGAATGTATTTTACATTAGCGGACTTAAGTGAATTTCGAAGCAGTGAAGTCCAAAAGATTGTTACATGTCCACACTTTGCGTATTTGTTACTGCTTATCCTGAACTCGCTCTGAGAGTGGAGTGCGGAATATGTGTAATTCTCGCAGGGAATCTAATAGCTGTGTAAACAAATGTCCACTAACCGACTTAATTACATCAGCTCTAAGAATACTTACTGCTATATACAACCTTCGCTGATTAGGAATTAACTCCTTTTGTGGCTATTTCTGGCCAACATTGATGAATGGATGCCATGAACAGCTGACCAAGAATAGGACGATCTTCACTCAATCAAGGGAATGAATGAGCAATTCGATTGCTAAATGACAATAAGGAACATTTGATGTCTGAACCGAATAGTAATTGCGCGACATATTCAACTTCTGCTGGTAATCTTTCAGGATCCCACCAATAAGCAATACCGCATATTCATCTGCCGACAGTTTATATGTGAGGCAACTGTGATAAACATTTACGAGCATCGAAGGCCTCTGTCGATAGCTGGAACTAAAAGTGGTGATATTCCCCGCATGCGGTTGGCTATTGCATAATGCAACGTACAGTGCCATTTGACGTCTGAAGCGCCTGCCGCTTGCTCAGAATGATGTATAGATGCTATGAGCCCCTGGGTAAAGAAATTACGACATATTATCGACTTAATGGATAACCCAGTAGCCTACCCAATGCTGCTAGTGATGACCCTAATAATAAAACATGAAATATTGGAAACGATGAAGAGGAACATCGTTGCTCAGCGTTGGGTTAATATCTGAGATTGATGCCACTATATTCCATTAATAGGTCAGTTGTGTGCTCACATATACTACATTCTTAGTGCTAATAAATATATCCCATTCAATATGCCATCATGGCATCTTATGAAAAGTACAGACGCCGAGAAAACTCTATGTAACCTTCCCTATTTCAACAATGTGCAGTTCCCACTAACAAAATCGTAACACTTTTGCTTTATGGTCAAGTTCCATCCATGCCAAACCGTTTGTTCTCCACGAAAACATTGTTTATATTTTTTTTAGCAAATGTAATGTCTTATATTCGAACCAAAACATCGATAGCATTACATATGCGTTAAAGGGATAGGTTCGTGTCATATGGCACTGTTCAATAAATAGGACATAACGATATTAGCGAGAAATACTAGCCCAGCTACGTAAAAATGAGATCAACGTCCACGTTCTTATTGTTAATCATTCCATTGAAAGTAACCGCAGAATTTATATTCAGCACTCAATGTGTGCAACAAATCCACCGTTAATTTGATCGAGTTTTTCAAAGGAGCTCGTAGTTTATTGAAATGCTGAGAGAGATCCATGCTGCGGTGCCTTTACAGCTGAATAGGTAAAATAAAAGACAAAATAAGGTAGCTGCCTGGTCCCTATCTGCTCCACCATGACATAATAGCACATACCATGGAGCATGCGAAACTGCATCTCAGTCTGCTGGTGTTATAAGCAGCTGGTATTACAGCATATTGACATTTGCTACCTGTACCAGATATTCCATGTCGGCAGACAATGATTATCTCTCAGATAGGGGACATTGTCTTTCAGCAGGTTACTTGCATTAAGCTTTCGAAATATAAAACAACAGGAGTTGTTCTTCATTTTGAGTTATGCTTCGTATTTGTTTCCGCATTACTGGCCGTCAATTAGAGATCTTGTCATGCTTACCCGTATATGCCTAGTTTGGGGGCAACTACATCTGCCGTATGCTGGACAGTAATATCTGAAGTCTGGCCTTAGCTGTGAATGCGATGAACTGAGGCTGAATGTGACATTGTATTACTGCTATCAATGTACAATAATCAGTGCGGGTACCACACATCTACTTCAATCTTTGGCATCTAAAACCAAATTATCATTCAAAAGCTATATACGGAAGAAAGGAGTGAAAGCCTGTACTTTCAGGTCGTGAACTATGTGATATAGAATCGGGGGCACTCATTGTGGTGCCCGGTTAACTAGCATGAATTGTAGTAAATGATTAGATTTACGAACTTAGCTGCCCGAATTTCGCACAGGCTTCCAATCCGCTGCGTAAATGAAACAGAACCCGTAATACAGCTACCCATAAATCTTGCCAAAACCATGCATGCCAGTATGATCAATTGCCGGTCTGTATTTGCTAGAAAATGTTGTGGGTAGTTAGTAGGAACCCACCACCGGACCGGCATATTCATCTGCTTATTATTAATAGGAGATGTGTTGTTGTATATTGCGTAGGATGTACATATTACCCGCCAGATGCATTCGCGAGCATAACTGACCCTTTGGTTGACGCCAATTACCTTTCGTTGGCTCAAGAATACACATTAATGCTATAACGAACTACATTTGAAATGACGATATTTTTATATTGACAAATAATAGGAATATTGCAGTAATATATAGCTTGTACGATTCTAAGTTTCTTCGGATTGTATAATAGCATAATATATATATATACCGACTTTTAGGTAAATTATTCAAGCTATGGCAACATGGTTATATAATATAATCATTGCGCAAGACTAGCTTGTATTGCTAATAAAGCTTGGTCAGCAGTGTAAATATCAACTTTCCTTATCTTGTTTCATCAAAATAAATACTAATCTCCCAATGAGATATGAGATATGCATGAAAGCTGAAAATCGATAAACATGATTATGACCAAGGATCGGCTGTAAAATGTAAGTAGCAGATATCTAAAACAAGGAAATGTATTTTGTGCTTACCAAGTCTTGTGTAGACACTCATGTAAATATCTCTGTGTTTCCATTTACTTGCGTCTTTTTGCGTCTTGGCTTTGTGATGTTTGGCAAACACTCAATTTTACCATTGGCTTGCAAGTCTATGCAGGCATTCATTAATGTAGATATCGAACCAGGGCACACGGTAACCCACTCCTCTGTTTCAAAGATACGCGAGATTGCCAGAGGAGTACCATTGACTCTGGTATATTTGACCCCTTTATAGTTTTTACTGCGCGGTAACATTTAATGTTTTCTCCTCCCACGTGGCAGTCGTCGTTTGTTAACGACACATGTTTGTTTATCTACTAGGTATGCCTCTCCCAGGCAGTCGCTAGCTTATGGCTACGGCGTAGCCACACACACTTTGTGGACCCTCAGATAGATATTGATGGTTTTTGTGGTATCAATGGGTTACGGTTCACAACTGTGTTGCTGTGTCTTTGATTTGTGAATAAGAAAATGTTTGGTTATCTCTTCCCTAGAGTAGCGACTTTATACAAACAATCATTATTACAAAGAAGCTGGCAAGTCAAGAATGCATAAAATGAATCATTCACCCAGATCCACACACAAGTCATTGGCTCTGTGTATAAAAGGCAGTCGCCGTAATGTGGTAGTATGATGACCCCGGCGAAACAAACGCGACATTACAGCTCGGGACAGTTTGATAAATCAATGGTACACAGAACCATATAGATAATGCATCAACCACGATTATTATATAGTCTATCTCAAGATAGAATCTGATAATTAAGGGAGGACAGAACATTCGAGTCAGCACGATTCGAATGGTCATATCATAAATATGTCAAATTGTATATGGTTAGCATTGACGTTGTGTTTCATCATTATTTCGCTGAAAAAATAAACTTTCGATGACCAGACCAGTTTAGTTGTGTCATGTATATACATGTGTGGCAAGCACAGTCTAGTGAATTATTTCATTATTCAATGTGCGGGGACATTCGATAAGTTATTTACGATAGCAAACGAGAGTTTATGGATAGTGAAGGAAAGCAATGATTCAGTTCTCGACATATACGTATTTTTGTCTCAATAAAGGGGATGCAGCGTAGTAGGGGTTCTATAATAACGGTTATGCCTGGTTGTCGCTACGAACATTCGAAGAACAAATTATGCCTTGTGAAATGGTACAATGGCAGTTGCCAGTGTACGTCCTACGTCGTCTCGCTGAGTGAGATTCTCAAATAGCTTTTCTCAAACCTTGCAGTGAGAGGAAATTACGCGCTGTGTATAATCATCAATATGACTCCAAGAGCGGCGTAAACCGTCGTCGATTGGGTAATGCAATGGCAGTAGCTACAGCATGGCCTACTGTTACATACAACCCCAGTAGATTCCAATTTCCTTTTGCAGCAGCTGTCTCTGGCTCATATAGATATATAGATGCCCTGACCGGGATTTGATAACATATTCACAATGAACATAAGCATCCTAGCAACTGTATCCTAGAATCGTGGTGCGATATAACGTGCGCACACCCTGTCTCCCCCTCCCAATACTTCACAGCAGTAACCGTGGTAAAGCCCATTAATATTATTTGGCGATTGATTACTTAAAGGGGCAGACTGTGCCAAACGCTAGATGACTGCATAAATCTACAAATATATACACGCTAGTCGATCTATGCAATATCGTAATATGGCGTCATATTTATTATATTTTCATAAATTTTGAAGCCGAGTGGACCGGATATGGCTACCGAGTAATAGTTGAAAACATTCTAAATGATATGGATGCTACAAAAAAAAGCTATATCATCTGCCGAAGAAGGTGCTTGTACCAAACTTGTGACTATTAAGATGCAAACATCCTAATAAATGCCTTCGTTAAATAATTCCCCTTTATACTGGGTTTTGTTAAAACGCCATTTTTGAAACTAGAGTAGAAATCTGCACATTCAGCAGTATAATATTGTGAATAATCAAATGCATTGCATAGCAGAAACAAAAGATTTAGAAGTAAGGCTTTGCAATATGTGTTATATGTAATGTTGTGTCAATTCAGTGCATTGACGATTGTCCACAACGGAGCGCTAACTGAAGTCTTCGGCATTTAGAACACAATACTACATATGTAAGATACCCCTTCTTCTGCAAATATTTATTAAGGGTTTTCCGCGCGTTCATCCGATTCTCTAAAATTTGTCTTAGCAGCTTCGGAAATTCACTCATAGCCTGGATCTCCTTGCCAAATCATGACATCAACTGGACAAACTAATTCTTGTAAGATAAATGAAATCAACAGCAGAATTACCAAGATAGCAAAGTCATGATTGGCACCTTAATGCAAAGATTGAACAGGCGACAGAAAAACCAGCTTGTTTAACAAGTATGGTTGATGTTAAATTATGTGTACGCAAGAGCGAAACTTCAGCTCACTGTATTGTGGTTTGGTTCTAGACAATAAATTTGCCGTCGGGATTGAGCAGTAATTGTGCGACATAAGTATTCTACTGCTGCTGGTAAGTTCTACTGATCCCATCAATATACAATACCGCATATTCATCTAAATTCATTATATGTTACGCAACTGTGATAAATATTCCCGAATATCGATGGCCTTCTCCGATTGCCCGAAGTAAAATGTAGTAATATTCCCCGCTGGAATGTTACATATTGTAACGTAGAGCGCCAATACACTTCAGAAGCATCTGTCACTGGCTCAGATAGATGTATAAATGCTATCAGCCTCTGGCTGAGGAAATGTCGACATCATTTTGGCTGTATGGTATTACCCAGAAGGGTACCCATTGCTGCTAGTGATGCCGCTATCCATGAAACTCGAAATATTTAGAACGATGAAGAGGATAATCCGTGCTCAGCGTTGGGTTATTATTTAAGTTCCATGCCTCTATTCCATTAAGCGTTCAGCTGTGTGCTTATATATACTACATTCCAAATGCTTATAAATAGATCCATTCAATATGCCACGTTGGCATCCAGTGGAAATTGTCCAGACGCAAAGAAACACCTCATGTAGCCTGTCCCATTACCATAACATACAGTTTCCATTACCACTCTCATGAAAATGTCTGGTAGTCGGAACTCATACATAATAATTCAGCGGTATCACGCCATTATTCTGCTATGTCTTAACACCCACTCTGTTTCTGATAATTTTCATCCACTATGCTGGTCAGATCGCTCGGAAATGTTGCTTAATGGTGTGCTTCCATCCCTGCCAAACCGACAATACGTGGAGATGCTGTTTACAATTGTCTAGTAACATAGAGTAATAACTCACCGTCGAACTGTCAAAAGCAAAGATGAGTTACGAGATCGACACGAACGCCGGATCGTCAGACAAATTCGGAAATTAAGTCGGAATTATTCATTTCTGCATCGCTTGCCAAATGTACAAACATCTACCGAACAACAGCGAATACATCACAACAATATTGGTCAATACGATCAAATACTGATGCTCTGCGGTACAGTATACGATAGTGTGAAATTCCGAAGCACATTGTTTATGATAATTAATGCTGTGATTATGAGAATCACTCACTCTCTTTGGAAATCCCGCAATAGTTGAAGTATCACACTAGAGTAGCCTGAGAACACGGCTGCTCTGCTGTCACAGAGAACTTGCTTTAAAGCTTATGTATTATATATGCCGAAATTCTCTACTGGTATTTTGTTGTTACGGGAACGAGTTTCATGCTTCTCAACTAGAAGGTAACTGCTTCTATGAACATAGCTTTCTGCAGCTGCTAATTAATATGACAATCATCGATATAATTACCTTTGGCGTCAAAGAAACAGGTCCATATGATATAGTTACATTCAATAAACACGACTTTATTAGCGATAAATAGTAGCCAAGCGACAAACAATGAGATCCACTTCTCCGTGCTTATTGTTACAGATGCCATAGTTTGTATTTCTTTTGACACAGATTGATACGCGCATCTGTGAGTTACCATCCTCTGTTTCTCTTGTCATGTGCGGATGGGGCTCACGCACTCCAGCAATTCAGTGTATTGTTACTGATTCATTGCTCTCTTTGATTGTTTTGTCACGATCCCGGGGAAAATTGTAACCGTTGCTCTCGATGATAGACTCATTCAACTCATGGACCATTATACTTCATTTCCAGATATCAGGCATTATTGCCCGACATGCGGCCGACTTAAAAGCCTTCTCCCCTTAACTACGCATATATTCGAACAATAACATAACTTTCACCATTCAACAGATATAGATCATACACTGGTTATTCACTAAATAATCACTTCTTATTACAAATCTCGAAATCTTTGCGCATTCTTAGATGTTCGTCTTAGCGCTGCCATGAGCTCCCAAGCGGTACTGCTGATGTTTTTGTTGTATCTTTGAATAACGAAAACAATGCAAAGCAACGAAGTTCTTAACCATGACTGTGATGTTATGATAAGCAATGTCGCTAAAATATGATTCTTATCACCAAAGCCATCGCGGGCAATTCATGTCCACGATTTGGGGCTCGCATGGTTCCTGACGTGGCTATAACTGGTCTCAAAAAACCGGAAAACCCATTTTACATGGCATCAGTGACAACAAACAACACGTTGAATTTTATTGCATCGTTGTAAAGCGTTTATGTAGAACTGTACTGACTTCTAAATATTCAGCGTAGATATTGTCTGAGTCTAGACTCAGATTGTATAAGGAATGCATTCAACATACTCAACATATAATCATTGTTAAAAAAATATTTGACAGCATCAAATATATCAAAACCCTGACTGCTACAATTCAATGTCAGCACATATAAGTCAGGGGCCAATGTTACATAGTGTTTGTGCATTTATGCTACATAGTTTTCTAACACAGCACACTGAGTGCATAGCCACTTTGTTGTAGGTGTTATATAAACCACTAACAATATTATGCTAATAGTGTTAAGACGGACAAGTGGAGCTTGCCCGAAACAATGATCAATATTTTCATGATATTTTCACTCGACTATTTTTTGACTTGTTCCTTTCAAACTTTCATTTTACCAGTCAACTGAATTGATAGCTCTTTTGCACATATTAAGGCTCCGGTTATATGCAAATATCAAAGTCGATAAGTTATCCCAAGAGTTATTTCACACCTGACTTTCTATGAAACAGAAGGACTAGATATGCAATAAGCGATATATCATATTGAAGGGAACATTGCGGTTCTCAACTCTATTGGTGCAATAGTTGAACAAATCTTGTACAATAGGATACATAATAAATGTAATATGATTGCGAAATCTAGCTGCTACAGATGTGGTAAATGTTCAATACGTATTGGCTTTCGATCAGTCATAAACGGAGTGAGAAAGTTGACAAAAATATTCACGCTCCTCTTCAAAAAGTGCGAGCGTTTAAATGGTCTAAATGTTAACACTGGACGCGAAATATTCTCTTACAATAACCCAATACTTTTGTATCTGTTTCAAGTTTTAAATGGACGCAATAACACTATCGATGTCATTCAGCATTGACTACGAAACAACCCATCAGTTTTGTAAGTTAACACTTCACTACGGTTTGGAGTGTAAGGTCTACAGCGTATAAGGGACATGCTCGACCTAATATAGGACGGCATGAACCACTGCAAGAAAAGAGTTAATACCGAGGGTCAACTCTGATAGGCACCCTAGCAATATATACATACAATAGTAGAATATCAATTTTCAGCACAGTTCGGTACAGTATTGTGCTTTGTAGTTTACATTTCATTTGTAATCACCTCACATAGATTACATGCGAGATGGTATCTTTTGCTCAGTGATTGATATTATAAGCAGGCTGTACATGAAATATATAGGATTTCATGAGATGTCATTAAGACGGGGACCTCTCAGTGATGGTGCTAAGAACGAAATAAGCCAATTAATCTAGTATGTATTTGATGCAAAATTCACCAAAAGTTTTTTTTAAACAATTACTCGATCCCTTCTTGTATATCTTTTTGAAAATGAATAAGATTTGCTACCCTATGTCATCGGCATATTATATCTAAAGTATCAAGCCCATGTCCCCATTCTTACAGATCGCACGTTTGAAAGCTAGTGCCAAGAAAGCGTCTACACAGATATCATGTCGATTATCATCAGTTATCTGGTATATGTATATAGTGTCATTATGGTATCCCGGCTGCGCATGGTGGTTAAATGAAAGTAAACAGACAGCCAAATGTGAAATTCTATAGCGCAATCGCAAAGGCACAATTATGACATGATATCATTGCTAAGATAAATAGTGTGCTGTATGTCTCAGACGCTTGGATAAGCAAAGGAGAAGGTCAGTGACCTGATTCAGCAAATGGCGGCAAGCGGATCGGCTTACTGAATAAACAACCCCGACCAAAGGATTATACCACATGAAAACACTGTAGCTCATTGAGTGATACGCGTAACCTAGAACCAGATTCCATAAGTTTCGTCTGTCAATCGACCAAGT
The DNA here is from genome assembly GCA_034190875.2 of Urechis unicinctus. Lineage (NCBI taxonomy): Eukaryota > Metazoa > Annelida > Polychaeta > Xenopneusta > Urechidae > Urechis > Urechis unicinctus. The sequence continues at coordinate 45,813,738 of CM067348.1, read as the reverse complement.
GCATTACTCTTCACATAATGGTTTTATTTTAAACTGCACAACGCTTACAATGTCTGACGTGTTACACGTCATTTTTGAACACGTGCATGTGTTTATCTACGGACATGAATAGCCAGCAGTGAGTGCTTTCATTTGCACCCTTTAACAGGCGAGCACTCTTTCAAATTTCTCACCTACTGACTAAGAACTTCTATGCTTGCATATTATTCGGGCTGGGGGGGTTTTGCTCTCCCAAGCAGAGTATGCACTCGCAGTTTGGACCTTTATCATTCACTTTCGATCTTATCGATCGCAGTCAAGTGGCAGCACAGGACATACAGTACTGACATCCAAACAAAAAAACAACCAATTTTCGCCATGGTTCTTTGGCCAATGGTCTGTGTCACGCACGGATGCTGGTGAGCAAAATTATCATTGGCATACCCTGTAATAACAACTAAATTCCCATATGTTTCATGCAAGCTAAGCTAGTATTTATTCATTGGGCAAATTACGAACATTTACGCCTTATTGCATGAACTAACCCATTGCAGACACTCCGAATACCTTAAAAGGCATAGTTGTACATATCTCAATATGTATCTGATGACACGTTTTGCTGGAGGTGTTTTGCATTTGTTAAATTGTCGGAAACAACGCATGCACAAAATTACACCGAGGTTTATCGCATTTGAAGATATATAAATTTATAAAAGACTGCCGTCTGATCACTTTCCTCGAACACGGTGTTGCAACCTCTTGTTCCTCTTACTCATATTTTCTCTTTTCCACAATAATATTTATAATATACTGACATTTCAAAATAGTTTGGCAATAGTTCATATACGCCGAGAGGAGGTTATGGATATGATTCAATAAATCGTAACTGGGTAGTTCCTCATTATCGTTCGCCACTAACTTTGATGAAACAAATCGAGACCCTTCTAATTGCCTTTTTGTGCACTGGATGAAAATATATTATGGAACATAGATTCGTATGATGTAGAGGAAGGATACCACCGCTGAAAGGGTTATGGTAAAAAAGCTGTTTTAACCGATATAATAAGAAACAGCACCTTTTTTCCAATTGATTGAACCTGTGTGGCGCATATCATTATCTTATCAATTGCTGACGGAATAACATTCTTTAGAGACGGAATAGGGTGGCCTGTAGTAGCACTTAATCTATGTTTCCGAAGTTATTTAATTATTTTATCATCTGGTTTTCTGTTTTTTTGCATAAGATTGCTCACAAAAGCTCAGGTGTTCAACAATATTATTCACTATAGCATTTGATTAATAGGATGCTGCAGTAGATGACTTGAGGATTTGCACGTTGAAGCTTTATTATTATCGCCATATATAGCGCTATAATATCATTATTCGGCTAATCATTCGTTGCGAGAGTCGGTGCCTACACAAAGCGGTTACTGTGACACTACCAGTAAGCCAATGTTGTGAATGTTTACTTTAATCAACTTTTACTGATATCTACATTTATTGCTCTGCCACTTGTTTCAGAGAATATGATGCTGGAACATGCGGTCAGATCGATAACTGATATATGTTTTATTTGTGATTACTTTAATGATCTTGTCTTTGGAATATCTACCCGTAAGGTACTATCAAAAAAATTAATGAGGGATGGTTCGCATGGGATACGATAGATATAGAAAACCCATATTCGTAGCGGGCTACAAAGTATTTTTATAATCTGCAATGTTCATTAATGCTCCAACCATTGAACACGCCCTGGAGAACAACTATCTTACACTCATAATGGGAAGAACAACAATATGACACCGGACGACGCCCTTAAGTAACATGTTCAACTGAAGGCTTTCGCTGGCACCTAGCAATTAAACACCTTAGCAGTCGACCACGCCCTGAACTTTTTTCATATCACGCTCGACAGGCGCATAAGCATCTTTGTTCTTGAGGAAACTTCGGTCAATAATTACCACCGACTTACTCATCGAAACCGTATCTTGTTTTCCCAATACCATCAATACAATACGTAAAACCTTACCATAAAACTGTGCGGAATATTTTAATCCACATATGGGGAGGATTGCATTTGCGACAGCCTGCTTACAAATCCATAAATATTTTTTTTTCCTGGCATACAGCATTTTCGATCATCTTTATAATATGGATGTAGCCAACTCATACTTGCTATGTGCTATCGAGAAAAGCATCAGTGCGTCTGACGTATATTAAGTCGTAAAGTGATTCAGGGTATCCACATCATAATTTGTGAGCGTAAGGCAGGTTACGATCATTTAATGCAGCAAGCAACTTTCAAGGCGGCACAAATCACTTTGTATACATACATAAGATGACGCAGCGCAAATATTTGGATTTCAAACACAACCCCTGCATCTTGCGCGACGACCGGGCAAGCTATGGGTTCATTTGCTGTCAAATACGTTGTTTTAATTGGATTTGTTGTATGTTATTGACGTTTTACAGCCGATGAGCCTATACATCTACCTCGCACTAATGTATTCTAGATACAGCGCCTTAAGCGCTGCCTCAAATACTTTCAATCAACGCTAAACGCGGGTTCATTTGCTATTATATGTAAATTATTCACCCGATGTGAATCACGGCGACCAGTATAGACTGCGCTGGTGATAATTTGGCCACGCAGTGAGCACTGCCGATAATTTCTCAAATTGACCATGCGCGCGGTCAAACTGACCAATAGATTGAGTCGCTTTGAAAACGAATGAGTATTCAACCTTAACTAGCCGATGTTTCTGAAAAATTAGATTCAGTATCAATATATGTCACAACAAGCTAGTGTTTGCCAATAATCTATATACGCATCGTTTTGCATATGCTGTCAACAATTGTTTGAAGGTGATTTTTTGTGTGGATTGATTATATATAATTAAGGTTGCCAACTTAAACTGTTGATCGATCCTCCCACCCGTCAGCCTCTACGCCAGAAGTTAAGTAATGCGATCTGATATTTTTTCGGGGCAAAGGCAAAAGTCGTGCTGGTTATTGATATTTAGGGGCGAATTTTAGCGTTACCGAGAAGCCACACCCGTGAATTTCTTTTGCTGCTTCATACGATACTGAGATACCTATCACAATCCATAATCTCCGGGCGATCCCCACTCCAGGCATAAATCTAGTTGTGCTGGGCCTCCAACTCACAGTGGTAGGTTATCTTTTAAGGCTGGCTGTTGAACACATTTTATTTTGCTGATGACAGTATTACTGCAGATAATACACAATAACTTTTCGACTATAATTGATAAAGTGTCAATATTTCGGTAGCATCGTGAATAATGTACATTACTCACGGCGCTAGAGTTTTATCTGAGAATTCTGATAACCAGGGTTAATGAATTGCGATGGGCGATAATAAAGTGATTGACTTGAGACCTTATATTTAGTCCGGTAACTTGAAGTGGTCAGGCGCTGCATTAACACCAATACACGGCTCCGAGCGAAGTATCAGGTCGCGTTCATCATAGTCTGAGGTTTTCACTTGCAAATTGACCGTAACAATCGACTTGGATCAATTATTGCTGCACATTTGGAAATGCAAAAAACTAAAGCCGCATAGAGTATAACCATTTTCACAAAACTCTTTTATTGAATATTTATTCACGTTAGTAAGTCGAGAAATACTTTATGTAATGTATTGGCCTATATACTTTGTTGCAAAGTACAGCAGTTAATAAGACCGATAGTTTAAGATGAGAGTGTAAAGGCAAGCATTTATGGTGGTACATCATTTATCATTTATCTAAACCAGATATTTATGCAGTCTATTAAGTGCTCTGGAACCCATTTGATACAGACGCGAACTCAACTCGTCGCAATATTTAAAATGTGTATATGACACTGCAGTCATATCAAATTCACACTTTTCAAAAACAAAGTCGTCTATTTTTCAGCAGTACCATGTTATTTCGCTTCACCACAAAAAAGCTAGCAGAGCATTAAAGAGTAAAAAGTAATCATAATTATTTTTTATTTGACAAATCAAATATATTACTATGTAGTCATATAAAAAATAAAACTATTATTCAAAAACAAACGTCGTCAATCTGTAAGCAGGACCATGTAATTTCGTTTCGCCACAAAAGGCCCAGCAGAGCTTTGAAGAGTAAAAAATAAAGGTTTTCTATTTGGCATACAAATCACGCCTTCGATACCCACTTCCTAACCTAATTACTCGTCCAGGCCTCTCTGTGAGCTGATTTTAAAAAAGTATGGTAATGTTCGGCGCCTGTCTTTGATTAGGACTATATCTTGTTAAGTCCAATGTCGCTACTGCTTCAACTATGCAACTGCTAGGCGCCTTTTATGTGGGAAGTTTGTTTTGGTTCTATTCATCTAAAGCTCCGTGTGAGAAATATTGCTGAATTGCCAACGATTCGGACGTAATTTGCAGCGTGAAATATCCCATGATTTATAGAATGCGGGTCTGGCGCTGTTTTCCACGGTGTTGTTACACCGCAATATTGCAGGAAATCAAGCACTGTAATATTCAAATGACCAGCCTCAGCTTATCACACTATATGATTTTGGGAACCTATTGGGAAACAAGCGATACGTTCGACAGTTGTCACAGGTGAGTCTAATTAAGATGAACTAATGGAATAATTACATGCTGAAACGGGTAAAACATGCTTTGTGTAATATATGTTGCTGTTGTTAAAAAATCATATATGTGTTCTCTCACAGCTATGTGTTGGTTCCCAACCCTAAGCTTAGTGGCTTTTAAGATGTATGCCGACGGATCAGTATATGTTCTTAATGACCACCCGTTATTCTCGGGGGTATTGGTGGTTCACTTTACAAACAGAACTGAATAACTTCCTTAAATGATTCCGAAGAGCAAATACCATCTTGTGATAATGGGAAAAAGGATCGGTTGTTGCCACTGTATGTGATGTGTCGTCTAGCTGAGTGAGTCGCAAATAGCTTTTCGGAAAAATTGAGCAGGAGGAAATTACGCGATATGTATCATCTTCTATCGGTGTCCTTCAGTGGCGTAAACAATGGTTGATTAGGTAATTTAATGGCATCGGCTAAGATATCGCCTGCTGTTTTAAACGCAGCCCCTGTGGGCTTCAATTTACTCATGCAGCAGCTGCCTTTGGCTCACATGTATATCGAGGCCCTGTGCAAAAGGCAGGGATTTGATGACATATTCACGTTGACGAAAAGCAGTCATGTCACTATGGTACGGAGTATATGTAATCTTACCATATGTCCGTTAAGACACATAAACAATCATTTGATTATTCCACTTCTAATTATACATTCCCATTTCATGCTGCCATGTGAGTCAAAGTTGATGATCTGCATGTTTACCCATTCATGGTTGGATTATTTACCCGCGTTACTGCAACAATGCATACAGAGTGAGCTCTGATATATACGTATTTTACATTAGCTGACTTAAATGAATTTCGATGGCCTGAGGTCAAATAATTGTAACATGAATACTCATTGCGTATTTGTCATTGCTTACCCTGGATTCGCTTTGAGAGTTGATTGCGTAATATGTGTAATTCTCGCATGGAATCTAACAGCTGTGCAAACAATTGTCCGCTATTCGACTTTATGACATCAGCCCTAAGAACACATACTGCTATATACAACCTCCTTGGATTCTAATAAACTCCCGTTGTGGCTATTTCTGGCTTATATCAATATACAAATGCTATGAACAGCTGACCGATAACTTGACAATCTTCACTCAATCAATGGTATTAATGAGCAACTCGAATGTTAAATGAGGATTAGGAACATTTGATGCGTGCATCTTACAAAAGGCTCAGAGACATTTTTCAGGAACCATTACTTAGATATTCTCGCATTTAATGCAAGTGTATCTTGGAAAAAGGCATGTCTTAAATAATCCCCCTTTACTAATGCGACTCGTCAAAAAGCCATGTTCTAAACTAAGAGTAGAAGTCTCACATTAAGGTATCGAACCTTTTGATATAGTATCGCGGGAAATCATTGGCTGACTCAATTTGATAGCACGAATACAATGAAAAGTAGGAAATCTATAGATTCAGAGGTGAGCATTGCGATATGTATCTAATATAATGCCACGTTTGTTCATTGCATTTACAATTGTCAGAACTACGTCGACCCAGCTTATTAACTTTATTCTTTTCAATGCGTCAAACGATACGTAAGCGAAATATTCTGCATGTGCACAATACTATGTATGTAAGCAACCCTTTCAGTCAATAATTTCTTTCAGCTCAGTGTGTTCGTCCGATTCTCCCACATATGTCTAGGCAGCTGCATAAATAAAACAGAGGCCTAAATGCAGAAGCCCGGATACAGCTTTACAAAATATGTTTTATAACATGAATGAAATCAACAACTAAGATAGCGAGGTCATGTATGACACTTTACTGCTAAGATTGAACATGCGAGAGACAGACCAGCGTGTCTAACAAGCACGGTTAATGATTAAGTATATATACGCAGGAGTGAAACTTCATTTCACTGTAATTTGATTTGGTGCGAGAAAATAACTTCGCTTGTCAAGTAATTTTGCAACATAGGTATTCAATTTCGGCTGGTAATCTTTATGGATCCCATCAATATACAATACCGCATACTGATATGCCGACAATTTATATGTGAAGCAACCGTGGTAAACAATGCCGAGCATCGATGGCATCTGCCAATAGCTGGACGTAAAATGTTGTAATATTCCCCGCATGCGGTTGGCATTTGCATAATGTAATGTACTGTGCCAATTGATGTCCAAAGCCCCTGTCACTTGCTCTGAATGATGTATAGATGCTATGAGCCCCTGGCTTAGGAAGTGACGACACATTAATGACTAGTAGTTACCCAGTAGTGTACCCATTGCTGCTAGTGATGCCCCTATTAATGAAACACGAAATATTGGGAACGATGAAGAGGATCATCGTATCTCAGCGTTGGGTTAATATCTAAGCTTGATGCCACTATTTTACATTAATAGTTCAGCGTGTACATATATACTACATACGTAATGCTAACAGATATATCCCATTTAATATGCCATCATGGCATCCAGTTGAAATTGTATAGACGCCAAAAAAAAAACTTTAGTATAACCTGTCCATTACAATAACATACATTTCCCATTACCAACATCGATTGTCAGAACTCACAAAAATAATTCGCCATATCACGCCTTTACACGCTTGCTCTTGTAACCAACGCTGTTGCCGATACTTTCCCTCCAATATGCATGTCAGATCGCAAGAATATGTCAAGTTAAGGTCAAGTTCCATCCCTGCCAAAGCGTTAATACTGTTTCTAATAATCCATATCATATGGTATAGTTTAATAATTAGGGCAAAACGATATAAGCGAGAGGCAATAGCCCTGCGATGTACAAATGAGATCCACGTCTATGTTCTTTTTTACCCATTTTATTGAGTGTTGAAACTGCCGCATTTATATTCAGCAGAGCTTTATACGCGCACCTGCACATTCTTTATTGCACCTATCAAACGCTGCGTGGCATCATTCTGTGGTCCTGTGATTGAGCAACAGGATGGTACAACCTGCAGGAACACATATGCTGATTAAGTAAATATTGTATATTGACGTATATTGGTGGTATATAGCCTCTTGGCAGCAGATAACATCATAAATCACTCGCATTGCATGTGATGTTATTGATATATCATCCTCCGCGATTCATCGTCGTTATCATCTTTTTCAGGTGGGTCCTGATTCATTGTATTTGACACAACCCCTTCCTATTACAAATCTCGTCCTCACTATCGTGTGTTTAGATGCGTATCGTCTCTCATTAAACTCATTGACCATTTTATATATTCAGATAACAGACATTATTGCCCGACATAGGCCGGATTTAAATTCCCATTAATTACGTATATATTTGTACAGCGATTTCCTCTCGTTACGGTGACAAATATTGTGCAAACAATTACTTTCCGCTTTAGTTACTGCCATTAACAAGCTGAACAAACCACAGTGATAAGCAAATATACATTGTTTTCTTTTACATTTAGTCTTCAGATTTTTGACCGATCGAGATGCTTTGTCAACCAATCGTGACGACTTAACGAGTTGACATACTTACGGAATGAAATCCGCGTCATACGTCCAACAGCATTAAATTATTGCTGTTACATAGCAAACTCGTTAGTAACTAGAAACATTAGCCATAAGCCCAAAGTAATTATGGACAATAAATTTCCAAACTAAATATTTTGTGACGTTCTTTTTGGACTAAAAAAAATATAGCCCACATGTTATTGTTCTGCATTTAAATCCGTCATCCGAGCATGCAAATCACAAGTTTTTCACCATATATGCAGCATTTGGAAGTTTATAGAGCAGGGGAGTGCTGATGGAAAATACAGTTGTCAAGTAACCACATATGACCCTTCCTTTATATATATCTGGAACTTCACCTGTCAGCAGTACATTAGTGCCATGATCTGTCTTCTGTGCTGTTGCGCGTTTATTAATCTGCACGACAAGAAGTTACCTGAGGAGAACAATGGGAATGTCAGCTCTCGAGGCACTAGCCAGCACGTCGGCAGGTGATGCGCTGCCTTGCCGTGATGGTAGGTATTACACTTCGTCTGCCACCTTTGCATCCGCAATCCACAACGACCACAGCAGACGAAAAGTTGCGGGTTTTGCAGCGAATGGACATAAGTTAGTGTCCGGAAAATATACTGGTGTAAGTCGTTAAGCTCACATAAATATGCCGTCTGGCTGGAAATAACCCACGACCTGACACTGATCATTTGTCGCTTGGAGAACGGTATGCACCTTCCCGCCTCGTTAAAGATCGCCGTTAAGTTACACAGCAACGATATAATGAAAAGAATATTTCACTTAACACCCTGAAATAACACTTTGAGAAGGTTAAATCACAGCTCGTGTGCATTGACTGCAATGTTCAGAAGTTAAAAAATAGCTTAATATAACTTAGAATTCAGTAATGCAAAATGGTTGGAACCTCTTAAGTCTTGTGGGTTCTAGCTGCAACATATTAAAATGCAGATACATTTGGGTGCCAATTCCAGTTATAACCGCGTTATTTACATCTCGTAAACTGGTTAAGTGACCTTTGAACATTTATTTCGATGGCTAATGCTTTATTAATAATTGGGTATGAATACAAAATGTTTCAAGCTCATTCATTTGTTTCTTTACCTTGATATTCGGTGTACACAAAGGATCTTACGTGCAGCAGGGAAAATGCCTGCTTAAGAAAACTCCCTTTAAACATTGCGCCTAGTTGCAAAGCAATTTGCACAGCGTACAATCATATTCGAGTCACTAACACGGCGGCTGAATATCATAAACGTCGATGGAATGAGTCTATTTGCTAGCTTGAATTAATATAATTTAGGGTTTTTGAACAAATAAAATATGGTTAATTGCGTTACATGGAATGCGGCTTCAGTGTTATGCATGAACAGCTGGTGATTTATCATATTATCGTCAGAGCATTAAACGGAATGATAGCGTATGATGAAGTCTGCTGCATCGAAGCCCGTACAAGTTGTAACGCTTTGTTAATAATTGCAATAGTTCGAATTAGTACCAGAGAACCTGATATCGGCGCCAGCTCAGCGTGTTTAGCCATAATGCCTGATTTTACAGACTAATGCCTGTTTAATAATGGAAACAGAAGCCGTAATGCAATAGTACACGTAGCTAACACTTTGTCACAGGTCATATAATTCAAAGAAGCAACAACAATTTACTGTCTGTTTCGTCTCAATAAGTAGACAAGGGAGCCACGACAGTATGATAGAAATGCCCATCTGTATGATAGAAATACACATATATGGCTGACGATAATACACCGTCTGTTGTGATAGTGTATTACGGATCCTCAAGGTAAGTTAGATATTGTTGACAAGGTGGATTATATTGGGAATAAATATATCAGGTAATTGTGCTGACATATACAACTAACTGTTTTATATATATATTATGTGCGTCCCTGCATTAGAAACAAAATCAAACACCCAGTCGGAAACAAATGCACCGTTAATTGCATCGTACAAATTAATAGGCTAATTTTTCCATAGAAGCTTGTAGTTGATTAAAATGCTGAGCTCCTTGACCCCTTACTACTCCCCCGAACTATGACATAAAAGCACATACCATGGATTACGCTTAACTATTTTGGTAGATACTCATGACGCTTAGCAATGCGTTGTAGATTTGACTGCGCGTAACGTGTTCTCCTCCCACGTGGCAGTCGTCGATTGTTAATGACAAATTTGTTTATCTACTGGGCATGACTCTCTGTCAGTCCGAGGGCGGCCGCTAGGTTATGGCTACAGTGTAGCCACACGTAATAGACCCTCAGAAAAATATTGAACGTTTTTGGGATATCGATGGGTTACAATTTATAATAGCGTTGCTGTCTCTTGGTATTGTTAATCTCTCCCCTTGAGCAGGGGCTTCGCACGAGCAGTCGTTATAGCAAAAACGCTGGCGAGTCAAACATTTGAATCACTAATGGGGCATAATAGAATCAGCGCTTAGATCCACACACACGTCAATGGCTCTGTGTAAAAGAAACAGACGCCGTAATGTGGTAGTATGTTGACCCTCTCGAAACAAATGCGGCATAATATCACGGGACATAGTTTGATAAATTAATGGTTCATAGAGCCATAGAAATAATGCATCAACACGATTATTATATGGTTTGTCTAAAGGGAAAATCAGACAAGTGATAGAGGACAGTTATTCGAGTTACCACGATTCGAATGCCCATACAATGAATGTGTCAAATTGTATATGGCTAAAAGAGCAGATGTGTTTCATCACTATTTCGCATATTTCGCAGACATAAAAATAACTTTCAATATCCGGCCCAGCTATATTGTGTCATGTATATGCATATATGGCAAGCACAGTCTGGTGAATTACTTAATATTCAATGTGCGGACACATTCGTTAACTTTATTTACGATAGGAAGCGAGTGTATTATAATGAACATCCTTTATGATTGACAGTGAAGGAAACCATTGATTCAGTTATCGACATACATGTACATATTTTTGGACTAATTAGATCTGCCGTCCGTTTGGACAGTTTTATCTGTTGTCTGGAGATTAAGTCCATGCCACTACTGTGATAAGCATGATGTTGATGTGGATAGTGACTTTGTAGGTGTGACATTAATGATCAATAGTCAGGGAACTTAACGTATGCTTAGTTCAACGGGCATATAAAACTAGCCATATGGAGAAGTAGAATACGAGTAAGGAATGACATCGGACATGCTTGTGGATATGATCAATACAGGAAATTACGTACCTAAGGCTAACTGAAAATTTAAATACTAAGTGTGCAGATTAACAGCATATCGAGTGGAATACGTCAGACTGTGTTATGTTTAGTAAAACTAACTTTCATGTGTTGGCAACCAATAGTATTGGTGAACGGGATAAAACAATCTACATGTTCCGGTTTATGTTTCTCGCTTACATTGATTTGTAACACATTTTTACATTTGTTACCTCACTTTCCACCTGTGTTATGGCTACAAAATACGTGTTGACTTGCAACGTCGAATGGCACCATATATTGTATAGGCGATGCGTATTATTCAATTATCACGGTGGTTTGCGCAATAACATGACGAATGGGGATAGTTCCATGAATATAAAAATCCTGTGCACTGGCTAGTCTATGATCCTCAATCAATTAATTCAATGATTGAGCAATTCGATTGATTATTATATTGATAACAACTGGCGCATGCACCTATATAAGGCTCACATGCGTTATGTAGAATTCATTGCCTTGATATTCGCGCATTTATTACAAGCGCATCCTGATAAATACATGCCTTATATCATTCCCATTTACCAATAGCTTTTGTAAGAAGGCAATTGTAGAAACTAACTATGCACCATCAAGTCACGAACGCAGCGATATAATATTGTGAGCAATAATTGCTTTTCTTGATTCGCTAGCAATAAGTAATGCTGCGTCAATTCAGTGCATTGACAATTGTCCAAAACGAAACCTTTACTGAGGTCTTCTGCGTTTAAAACACAATATTATACATATAAGCTAACCCTTCAGTCAATAATTGCTGTAGGATTTTCAGCGTGTATATCAGATTCTCTTATATTCGCCTTAGCAGCTTCGCAAATTCACGCATATCCCGGAACTCCTTGCCAAAACCATGACAAAAGTAGAACAGCTAATTCTTTTTAACTAAATGAAACCAGCAGCAGCATTACTAAGATAGTAAGATAATGGTAGGCATTTTACTGCGAGGATTGAACAAACGAAAAGTGAGTCCAGCGTGTCTAACCTGCATCGTTGATGTTTAAGTATGATTACGCAAGAGTGACACTTCATCTCACCGTATCTTTGTTTTTTTGGCTAGAAAATGAATGCGCTCGTCGCGATTGAGCAGTTATTGTGCCGCATAAGTATTCGACTGCTAGAATCCCAACAATATAAAATGCCGCATGTTCATCTACTGATTAATTTTATGTAAAGCAACTGATATATACATACTCGAGCATCGTTGGTTCTTGCCGAAAGCTGGAAGCCAAAGGTGGTAATATTACCTGCATGTGCTTAGATACAGAATATTGTAATGTTCTGTGCTAAATTCTGAAGCTCCTGTCGCTGACGCAGATAGTTGTATGGATGCTATGAGTCTCTGGCTGAGGAAATGACGACATCATGTTGGCCGAACGGATTACCCAGCAGCGTATCCATTGCTAATAGTGATGCAACCATCCATAAAACAAGAAACATCTAGATAGAAGAACGGGGTCATCTTTACTCAGCGTTGGATTTTATGCCACTGTATTCCATTAAGCGTTCAGATGTGTGCTTAAATGTACTACATTCGAAATGTTAATGAATATATCCATTCTATATGCCACGTTGGCATCCGGTTAAAATTGTCCAGACGCAACGAAACACTTCACGTAGCCTGTCCCATTACTATAACATACAGTTCCCATTACCACCGCCATGAAAATGTCTGGTAGTCGGAACTCACATAGAATAATTCAACGGTATCACGCCATTATTCCGCTGCGTCTTAACACCCACACTGTTGCCGATCATTTCTATCCACTATTCTGATCAGATCGCACAAATATGTTGCTAAATGGTTTGCTTCGATCCCTGCCAAACCGTTAATAATTGCTTTGTAGAAAAGAGTAACAGTCGCGACAAGTAAATAGGTCCATATTATATGGTTTAAATAAATAAAGTGGACTTTATTATCATGAAATAATAGCCCAACGACTAACAATTGACTCCTACAATTCAGTGTGCGCTCATCACATCATCGTACAGCGTCACATACATTTACCATGCCACTGTTGTGAATTATTTAGCATTACATAGGTTTGAATTGGAAAATGAGTCGTTTTTACGCTGCTAGCAACTCATCTTGAGTAAATCTTGAAAGCATCTCCGAGATTTCACTCATCTATTGGAAATATGTATGTCGTATCTATTGCGGTTTCTGCATTTGTTTCCTTTCAGCACGCACTAGTTATTTTTGGTTTGCCTTTAGAAAAACAATAATGATGTTGCATATTTTACTTATCGGTTCGAGAGTAGATGTTGCTTTTGAATGTGATCGGGCGGTTCTCAACGTCAAAAGATAAATCATGTACATATATAATTCTTTATATCGATGGTAATCGCGTTAAATGTACACAATACGTTAACGTGAGAACTATCGCATATTTCAAACCATCATTATCTGTTGTTGTAAGATATAAACAATGGAGGATTAATAACTTGCTACCAGCTTAACATGTATGGTATTATATTTATATTAGAAGCTCAGAGTAGCAAAAAATCATTGTAAGTAATTGGTAAATAACTGCCATATATAGCACTGGAATGATGTCGGTGTAGCCTAATAAGTTCTCTTGTGCACAAAGCTAGGCGATTGGCGTAATATCATTGCACATAAGGAATATGAACTAATGGTGGCTTTTCAATATTACCATGTAGCGTAGTTATTATGCCTCACCGACTCTCATACGGAAGCAAGAACATTGACATATTGCATATTAAAAGGATCCATTACTTAGTAGATAATCTTTTGCCATGATCAGGGGGCGCAGATTTGCAAAGGATTACATTTTGTAAATAGCTTTATGTTTCTAGCTGCTTGCTTGTCTGTTCATACTTTGAACCGAAGTCAACCGCCAGTTTATATCTACCCAGGTATTTCACTAAGTTGCCTTGTATATTTGACCGCATTAGGTACATATATGCCTCTGAATGTAGTTAGGTATTATGCTGGAGGTTTTATTGGATACTTACAAATTGATCGCATGAATATTGGTAACTGACTGAACCCCATGCAGATTATGATTTTTGCCTCATATCGCTTGAGGTGTTTAATGACGGGTATTTTTCATTAATAATGATTTTTGTAATGCCGGGCATACTGATCACATCCGTTATTTTCTTTGGTGTACGGTCGAAGAGATTTGTTAGTTAAATCAATGGCACTTTCAATAGGCAACGGCTCATAATCTCTGGCTCACCAAATATGTGGTCGACGCCCATTTGGAGTTAGGTGTACGGCGTCGCATTTTCCAGAGATAGATATGTAATCAATAATCACGGTTTGATGAGATCAACTGTTGTACTATACTCACGAGTATCAGCCTGAAAGACATCATAATACGGTATTGTGGATTGAATGCAGTAGGAACAGTGCATGGCCTCACGGACAAATGGTAAATAGGTCATATAAGCGACCAAGTGTGATGTATGTAAACTGAAAGGGGAGAAAGTAGGCCAAATATACAGTTGGCGGTCAGATATGAGCCAAGGCTGATAACGAACACATCTGCCAGGCAGGAACGCTGGCGATCATTTTACGATTATCATATTTATAAAAAAAACCGCATACATTTGTTCTCTATTGTATAACAGTTATTACATGCGTTCCACTAACCATTGTGTTAGTATCGGCGCATGTCGTGCTATAAAGCAGCTATGCCGGTCTTTGCCGTAAACAGCCCTGAACTATCTATTCACGCTTTCTGTGTATTGTCAATGATAGACTGCTAGTGATATTCCAGTATGCAAATCAATAACATCCTCCATCGTTGGTGTTGCTGGCTCGGCTGTTGATTCTATCTGTTGATACGAATTCCAGGCAACCGCTATATGTTGTAGAATGTGAGTCACTATGCAAAATAGACAAACGCATATCTACTCTATCAGTTTCTCCATTAAATATCTCGCCTTTGTCTTGACAAATTATCATCTCACCTGGGGTGTCGGTTTTGTCCAATAGCTTTGCTTTTGTCGTGTAGTCTTCGGAGAATCGTTGTGCATGCTTCGCTTAAACTAGCCAGACGGGGTGAGCAAATCTGACGACAAATTCCATCAAGTTAGTAGAGTTTCCTAACATAAAGCTGTGGAGTTAACAGTGGTCAAAATTATAATCGTTCTCTCCCAGATGTGCCATAGGCATGTTGCATAAACAATGGTCAATTATGTGCTGCAATGACAGTAGTTCTGATATTGCATGCGGTTATATGTAACCTTCGTTGGTTCTGATGAATTGCTACACCGAAAGGTCATATCAATGAATGTTATGAGCGCCTGGCAGGGGATATAATGATATATTCACATTGAAGATAACCTGCCATTTCGCAATAACATGGATTGTTTTTCACCTTACATTACGCGGATACGGCTATGGCGTATAACAAATCATGCAATTAACCGGCTTCTAAAGACACATTTCCTTGTTATACGTCTATGTCAGACAAGGTCAATAATGCTCATAATTCCGCCAACAAGCATGCAGAAAGCATAATAGCATATACAAGGCCAATAAGCTGCCAAGAGCAAACCTAGCAAACGATGTTTGAAATAGTCAAGCATGATCGGTGCCAAATCAAAAGCGTCGGAGAGATGCTTGACTCGATAGCAGATTATTCAGTAACGTGCTCCCCAATACTGGAATGAGATAACAGTAATTAAATATGCTTACCTTTTGAAAATAAAATTAGGCATCAATAATTTGTTTACCTAACCGCTTGAAGCCGATCATCAACACTGCTGAAAATGGTTTAGTACCAGGCGATGCAACCTTATTTGCTACAAAGTACACAGTCAAATTAAAACATACATGAACATCGAACAACACCCATAAAGGGACGGCCTGGCAGCTGCAAGAAGAAATATGGCTGCTCGTATGCTCCATTCACCTGACCTAAATAATGACATCATGACCAAGTCACAGAACTATCACCTATTCCTCCAATCTGCTGTTGCGACGGCAGTATATAAATTATATGTTCCCATGTTGTACATTTTTGTAGTTAAATTCATAGACTACACAAGTTAAGTTCTGATCCAAAATAGAGAAATTTGTTCCATGATGTTCCTGTTGACGGTACCACAGTACAGCCTCTGTATTATCTCATGTCGTCCGCTTCACATCTGCATCTGCGTTAACAGACCATAAGGTTTATGATGTAAGATAATATTCTTGAGATTGTTTCTAAGGGCAGCTGTATCCAGATCCAAATAGAAGTGTGGTCATGGCATTAGCCGATTCCATGAACATTACTCCTGTGCGTTGTCCTTATAATTGATTGGATTGTGTACAACACACCTCTCCCATAGCTTAAGCGACAAAGCAACTTACTTACACCCATAGTTGAATCGAACGGCTCGAGCGTCGTCACACGGATTATGACAGAATAACTGAACTATATAACACACAATCAGCTTACAGTAGCCAAAACAATCGTGTGTGGCGCTAGTTCAGAGAATGGTGGCCGTGATACGTTCAATTATGCTAAAACATCATCTCTGCTTGTTGCATTATTAAAGATCGCGCGACTGCAAAAGGAGACAATTCTATTGGCTGCATTAAGTAATCAAATTTCGGCAACAGCATAGGATATTCGGATATTTTAAGATATTCAAAATAACATCTTTCAATGCATTCATATCTTTTAAAATATGTATTTTTGGCTTAACTGATGACGCTCAGCCTAATTACAAAACCCTCAGGTAGTAACTTGAGAGAGACAGATACCACCAGTCCAGCATGATTAAAAGTTGTTCAGGGATATCTTACACTGTTATTCGCCTCTGCACTATGTCTAGTGAAATGCCTTGTGGCGGATACTCGTACCTGTATGATTGGAAAATGTGTTGGATTGTAGTTTGTTGGTTAGGTATTTGTGACGTAGGTTCACAAGCGGGTCTGGTGCGGACAATCGAAATTGTATGCACAATGTGAAATGGCTTTCATAAACTAACCTTGACCACCAACACAAAGACATCACATTCAGATCCCGTATCCGGCGGCGATTAAATGCAATGGTATCTCATTGTAACGCTAGCTATGCTATCATGAACACACGGAAGGGATTAAGTGATCAACATATTGACAAATACAGCTGTCCGGAGTGTATAATGGACAATGCGACTCAAGTTAAGTGCGTTGGCAACTGACAAACCGAAGTCGATCCAAATGTTTCAATCCTCTTGATGCATTGAAATGAACGTAACAATTGATCTGGGTCAACTATTGCTCAATATTTAGAAATGCACTTAACTAATGCCACGTTTCGTGTAACTCAATTCGCAAAGCTCTTTTGTTGGTGCGACTGACACCTACAATTATATATATGAACGCTAGTAGATCGAGAAATACCAGGATAGCTCGCGATATTATATCATGATAAAACGCAATGGCATTGTAGAGCGTTGATTGTATGGGAATCCGTATTTTGCTGACTAGATCTACTGGTGTTTGTCAAAATCTCCCATGAGATACATTATTTCAATCGCTCTCTCTGCCATTCATTGCACAAACTATCGTTTGTGCCTCGGTTTCGAAGGGGATCGGTATACTACCACGTCATGGCGTCTGCCTTCTTTTGCACATTTGTAAGGACGCCTGTGTGTATCGAGTTAAAACTTTCCACAAATTTTGATTGCACTACTATATTGTTGAGGTTTCTTGAACTTTAAAAAAAACATCAGTATTTGCTACTGTAGGGGAATCCATGTATGCAATGCCACACATTTCATAGTTTATAGAACGGAGAGGCTAAAGCTCAGCAGCGATTGGCAAATCTCGGATACAATAACACTTTAATTGTTCCAATGGATCTTCACATACTGCGCACATTTATCGAATTTCCCGCTTATTAAGCGCTTACCAGCGGAGCAGTATTTATTCGAAAACATTTTGTTATCACATCTAACATGAATGAGATAATGATGTTGTTCATAATATTTCTAGAAAATGACCAAACATAATAGAAATTAGTCCCAACAGCAATTACGGACGAAATAAACATCTTCAAACTATATTCTCCGCGAGCTTTGTAGAAGTTTGCTAAATGAAGCGTATGATGTACCAATTGCTATAGACGTGTCATTGCATATAGGAATTTGCGAACCTAAGCAGATTGATAGCTCGTAAATGCTGCAGGACAAAAATTATATGGCCCCCAAGTGGCACACTGACTAAACAAGACTTGTTTGTCCTGTTGCATTTCTTAGGAACATGTTTTGACGCTATGAATAAAGTAAGAGTTAAGTAATGGCACTCTTGTATGTATATACTTTATCTTTACGGTTATATAAGCAGTCATGTCACTTTGGACAGACCCATTGTCTCAATAACCTATTCCAGGCTTTACAGTGAGCTAAAGCAGACAGTAGGGAGATGATCGTTTGTCTGTACTATATATCTAGAGAAACGCCGTGCATTCCATAGGGTAATGGCTCTTTCTGCTTTGTCCTGACTTCGGAGTTCGAAGCTCGCCCACTAGCCTGCCGGCTAGAGCGATTGTGTGTGAAATTAACGCATCAATGGAACCATATGCGCTGGCTGCTGATATCAGTATCTACTGCCAGCAAATCCCATGTAAAATAAGCGATAAGCAGTGAAGAGTAAACAGAGCTCAATATCATTATTGCTCACTGATTAAAGTGAACAATGTATCTTTTTCGGCATACAATGGGTAGTTGTAAGCGCACTGCCGCTGTATAATATAATCCACCACGCGTTGTTTGCGCATCAACGTATCCCTCACATTCTATTCATTCGTGCGAGCCAATAGCGGCATCCAATAATTGCTCGCAGTGAGTTAAAAATGGCCGTTTTGTCCTTTATATATAGCAAAGATAGCTTTCCAAAAAGGCAGGCATTAACCAGAATGCAGTTGAACTCTTCTGCTGTAACATGCAAAATCACGATAGATATAGCGACAGGCCGCTTGGAATCAATCACCCATTTGTTCTTGATACATTATATACGTCCTAGCTAATCTAACAAATTAGACACCGAGTCGGCAAAAAATGCACCATTATGTCAATCATCGAACTGAATGGACGAGTTCATCAATAGAGAGCATGAAGTTAAACAATATGTTGAGCCAGATCCAAGTGGCAGTGCCCGTAAAGTTGCATGGGGTAAACAAAAGACATGTTGTGGTAGTATCTCTGCATCAAACTTATCCTCTGACAATGACATAATATCACGTACCATGGATTATGCAAAACGAACAAGATAACAACGATGATAAGGGGGCAAGGGGTCATTATATTGTTCTACTCTATAGAATGCTAAGGCAAATGATAGAGACCAGTGAGTATAACCGGAGGAATGTAGATTGCGTTTATGTGGTAAAGAAGGATTATAGTGGCTGAGGGGTGCCGTTCACTCACCATGACTTAGGTATAGCGTTAAGGTTTTCCATGAGACGCGCCAATAAATTTTCATCCGGTTGGTAAGGTTCTTGTTGGGGAAATATTGTGAATTGATATGCATCGTGTACAATTTGGCTGCCCGCCGAGTATACTCACGTGACGTTCAAGATGGAATGCGTTCGTTTATGCTGGAATCCGTATCCCAATATTTATATTCACGAGCATCATAGATCATCGGCACTCTTTGTAGGTCAGTATTCACAAAAGATATCATATTATTAAAAAATTTTCGTCAGCGTACCATCTATCGTCCGTATTAATAATGACGGCTATCTGGATTGTTGGAGAATATCCCAGACAGAATAGTATATGCTAGCATAGCGAATTACTGTTGCCTTCTTTATTTCATATTGCAATGCTCTGCTCTTTTATTATTGCCAGGTTTAGTATCAATAATTTTGCAGTATTGTTGTCTATCTAACGCCATCATTCGGATAGGTATGGTGTAAGAGCATGTAAAAAAAGGCTTGGAGCAAGTCAAATGGATGTCTATTAACTCTTGTAAATACGTTACTAGATAAAATTAAGTGCCAATCGCTTAGAACGATGAGCTATGTTTATGCTGTGTTCAATAGTGCGAATGTGTTTTAAATCCTGGTTCCACAAAATGTACAATTCCGCACATACTTTGCTGATTCAACTGGTGGTGCAGTACGCGCTCAAGCAGAAAGGTATCGATGTGCGGAATAATGAAAGTCGAATAATACGTGGCACTTTTGTACTAACATAAACAAATACATACTAAATTGGTAAGATTGTTGCCTGATTCTAACATTTAAACGTTGAGCATGCGTTTGTACACCATTAATAAAGCGTTTGTGGTATAGAAATGATGTTTTTCCCCCGACGTATTTGGTTTCTCATCAGCATACTGGGATGCACTGCTGTTGAACAAAACGAATGGGACCGACATTTAATATAGTACCAAAGGCAGTTGTTTGCAAACATTCCTGATATTGTCCTCTCAGCTGAGAGAAATAAGTCAAATTATCCAGCAGACCAGAACTATTGGATCATAATGCAATCTGTTGACAAATTGTCAGGAAAATGCCATATGCTATGTATGTGGACTCTTATTTACATATCCAGTGGCTGCTGCTGGGCCATATTGATATATGTTTTGAACGTCTGAATATATATTCAAGATTATCAGTTATATGGCTATGATATCAAGTATGTGTTTGATTACTATGTGCGGGCTAGATCATAAATAATAACTAATATTGCTATTTATAACGCCATATCAGTTACCATAATCTGCCGTCTCCTCAATCAAGATCAATGATGTACATGATCTGCTCTGTTCCCAAATACTTGTTTGAACATTGTACCCCGTATCCCGCAAGAGTAAATAACTACTCATGAGAACAAGCGCTGATCTGCCCGCCAGCCTTTAATAATGTATGCGGCTTATCTAATACTAGGGGCTGCTAATATCGCGCAGCTTGGGGGGCAATTATACCTGACGTCTGTTGGACAGATATGAACAGTTGTCTGGCGCACTTCATGAATGCGATAAGCGCTGACTGGTTAGTGACATTGTATTATTGGTATTAGGTCTACTGAAGCTTCTTTGAATCTACAATACCGTTCTCGAGTAGCAGACTATTAGCAAGGAACAATATAGGACATGCTGGTGCGAACAAAGTGGCACAGATTGATACACCAATTCAGGTTAGGAATGCGAACCGAAATACGAAATTGAAAGTGTGCTCTCTAGTAGCATCTATGATTCGATATACACGTGTTCTGAACCGAGATTGGCATCAAAGAAACAGATATCCAATATGTGGCTATGTAATTTGTGAGGTTATCTGTGCCAATCAGGGCATATTTAGAGAGTGGTGTAGTATCTCTCGGTGTTGCATCGATCGCACTAAAGATTTGGCAAAATCTCAATGTTGCCAACGACTTGCAAGACAACTCATTTAACAATCTAGATATCACTACAGATCGCTCGGGAAGCCAAGCCTATTTATCAAAGATACGTGCGACTGCCAGCAGATCAACACAGGTGTCCTTGCCTCGGTTTAAAAGAAGCAGACGCCGCGATGTGGTTGCTTTGTTATAAGAGATATAACATTTTATGTAACATGAAGATAATGACCGGGAGCACAATCGCAGTTCTAGCCCAACTCGGTATGGCAAATATATTATTCGTCTACACATTAGTCGATTTATTTATCAAAATTTGCCTTGACTGGGAACGTTTTGTGCGACATATTGCTTTATTCAATCTGAGAAACTTGAGTCGTTCAATGTCTATATTATAGCAATACCCCTAGTATTTGTCAGTGTGCTTATGCCAGCCTCATACATTAGTGGGATTATCATGACAGTCAAATTTGTATTGACAGCGTATATTCCCGTGTAATCCAGTTTTGCATAACACATATTTTTTGATCGCGAGGTCTTTCGAGTAAATATGATAGCAGTCAAGCGTAGAATATTCAAACCCACCATTCTCGACATTAACGGTAACCAATGATTCAGTTATCGACACACATATTGTTGTTCTCATTAAGAGGATGCAGCGTTGTAGGAGTTCCACAATGACGAAGGTGCATGGTTTACGTTAAGAACTTTCGAAGAACAAAAAACACCTTGTGAAAATGGAATAATGTTCGGCTGTTGCCAGTGTACGGGATGCGTCGTGTTGCTGAGTGAGTCTCAACAAGCTTTTCGGAACATTGCAGCGGAAGGAAATTACGCGATATGTCCTATCTTATATCGGGCTTCTCTAGTGGGCGTAAACAATGGTTGATTAGGTAATACAATGGCATTAGCTACGATATCGCCTGCTGTTAAACACAGCCCCTGTGGGTTTCAATTAACTCATGCAGCAGCTGCATTTGGCTCGAATAGATATTTAGATGTCATGTGCTATAGGCAGGATTCGATGGCATATTCACGTTGAAGGTGTGGACAGTCATGTCGCTATAGTAAGGAGTATATGTAATTTTACCCAAAGCGGATTAGTAAAGATGCATAAACAATCAGCTAATTATTAAACTTCTAATCATACATCCCTATAACTGCCATGTGGGTCAAAGTTGATAATGTGCATGTTTACTCATTCGTTTGTAAATAATTTACCGTATATACCAAGAGTGTGATGTTTACGAATGAAAGCCAACGCTGGTGGACCGGCAACCATCTAATAAGCTATGCTGTATAATGAAGAATGTTGATTGGTTTTTATTTTAAAGTGAACTATATACACCTAATGACATAATGGCTGCCAAATAAAACAAATATTGATCCTCCGGCAATCATATACTAAGCCTCATTGCATTCACGAAGCCAGTTAGTTTATTGTAGCAAACATATAATTACATGTCGGAAAATAGCAAACATGATATGCTCCAAATCACTGAAAAAATGTAGAAATCAAAGAAGCTGTTGTAGTTTGTAAACAACGTTTTTACGTATCATATTTCCATCTGCACAACCATTGAATTCGTTTATCTGATATGCTCATGATTACTGCACGAATACATATAGAGTGAGCTACGATATTAATGTATTTTACATTAGCAGACTTAAGTGAATTTCGAAGCCGTGAAGTCCAAAAATTGTTACATGTCCACTCTTTGCGTATTTGTCACTGGTTACCCTTGACTCGCTCAGAGAGTGGAGTGCGGAATATGTGTAATTCTCGCAGGGAATCTAAAAGCTGTGTAAACAAATGTCCGCTAACCGACTGAATGACATCAGCTCTAAGAATACATACTGCTATATACAACCTCCGCGGGTTCTAATGAACTCCTATTGTGGCTATTTCTGGCCTCTATTGATGAACAGCTGCCATAAACAGCTGACCAAGAATATGACGATCGTCACTCAATCAATGGAATGAATGAGCAATTCTATTGCTATATGATAATAAGGAACATTTGATGCATACGTCTAAATAGGCTCACAGACGTTACGCTGGAACCATCGCTTTAATATACTTCCATTTATTTCAAGTGCATCCTGATAAATACATGTCTTCAACTGTTGCCCTTCACCTATGCGTAATGTTAAAAAGCCATTCTCTTAACTAAGAGTGGAAGTTTACTCATTCAGGTGTCGCGTATTTTGGATATAGAATCGCGAGAAATTATTGAATGGTTCGATTTGCTAGCTCGAATACTATAAATAGTGGAAAATCAATAAAAGAAGCTTAATGATATGTGATATATGTCATGCGGCATTAATTATTACATGCATTTCAATGCGTCAAACAATACGTAACTGGTGTATTATACATCTACAACACAATACTACGCATCTGAGTAGCCCTTTCAGCCAATTATTTCTTTCGGCTCAGTATGTTCGTCCGATTCTAAGACATGTGCTTAAGCAGCTGCGCAGATATAACAGATGCCTTAATGCAGAAGTCTGGAACTCCGTGCCAAAGCACTGACATAGCTAAGATAGCTTGGTCAAAGCTAACTCATTGCTACAAAGATTGGTCAAGCGACAGAGAGACCAGCGCGTCTGACAAATATGGTTAAAGTTGAAGAATATATACGCAGGAGTGACACTTCATTTCACTGTTATGTCGTTTGGTGCGAGAATCGAATAGTAATTGCGCGACATATTCAACTTCTGATGGTAATCTCTCAAGATCCCACGAATAAACAATACCGCATATTCATCTGCCGACAGTTTATATGTGAGGCAACTGTGATAAACATTTACGAGCATCGATGGCCTCTGTCGATAGCTGGAAGTAAAACGTGGTAATATTCCCCGCATGCGGTTGGCTATTGCATAATCCAACGTACAGTGCCAATTGACGTCTGAAGCGCCAGCTGCTTGCTCAGAATGATGTATAGATGCTATGACTCCATGGGTAAAGAAATTTCGACATATTATCGACTGAATGGATAACCCAGTAGCCTACCCATTGCTGCTTGTGATGACCCTAATAATAAAACATGAAATATTGGAAACGATGAAGAGGAACATCGTTGTTCAGCGTTGGGTTAATATCTGAGATTGATGCCACTATATTCCATTCATAGGTCAGTTGTGTGCTCACATATACTACATTCTTAGTGCTAATAAATATATCACATTCAATATGTCATCATGACATCCTATGAAAATTTCATAGTACAGTTTCCCAGTAACAAAAAATTGCTTTATGGTCAAGTTCCATCCCTGCCAAACCGTTTATTCTCCAAACAAACGTTGTTTATATTTTTTTAGCATAATGTAATGTCTTATATTTGAACCGAAACATCGATAGCATTACATATGCGTTAAAGGATAGGTCCGTGCCATATGGCACTGATCAATAAATAGGACATAACGATATTAGCGAGGAAATACTAGCCCAGCTACGTACAAATGAGATCAACGTCCACGTTCTTATTGTTAATCATTCCATTGAAAGTAACCGCAGAATTTATATTCAGCACTCAATGTGCGCAACAAATCCACCCTACTGTGATAAGCACTGATGTTGATGTGGTAGGACTTTGTAAGTGTGACATTAAATGATCAATTAGTCAGGGAACTTAACGTAGCGTTGTTTCAATGGGATTAAACTTAGCCATATAAAAGGTTAGAATCAGCGTGTAAGCAAACGCTGCATCGGAACATTGTGGATATGGATCAATACAAGAAATTACGTACCTATGGCTCTTGTAAAAGTAAAGAACTAAGTGTCAGATTTACAGCTTCAACAATGGAATAGCATCACGGACTGTTGTATATGTTCATAGATAAAATGCTAAGCATTTTATTGTTTGCAAGCAAATAGTAAATTGGTGAACGGATATCGCACAAATCAATGTTCCGTATATGTTCGCTGTAATTGATTCAGTAGAGCACATTTTTACATTGTTTCCTATTTCCAGTAAAAACTAACTATATCACCACAAGTCAGAACGCATGCGCATATATATATTGTGGGCACATTGTTTTTTGATTGTAGCAATAGGTAATATGCGTCATTATGATTGAAATTGTCAAAACCAAGCCTTTACTGAGGTCTTCTGCGTTTAAAACACAATATTATACATATAAGCTAACCATTCAGTCATAAATTGGCTTGTAGGATTTTCAGCCGTGTATATCAGATTCTCTTTTATATTCGCCTTAGAAGCTTCTGCAAATTCCAAGCATATCCCGGAACTCCTTGGCCGAAACCATGACACAAGTAGAAACAGCTAATTCTTTTTAACTAATGATGAACCACAGCAGCAGCTACTAAGATCGTACGATAATGGTAGCATTTTAACTGCGAGGGATGACACAAACGAGAAAGTGAGTCCCACGTGTCCGAACCCTGCATCGTTGATCGTGTTTAAGTATGATTACGCAAGAGTGACACTTCATCTCACCGTATCTTTTGTTTTTTTGGCTAACAAATGAAATGCGCGCGTCGCGATTGAGACAGTTATTGTGCCGCCTAAGGTATTCGAACGCTAGAATCCCAACAATGTAAAATGCCGCAATGTTCATTCTAAGCTGATTAATTTTATGGTAACGCAACGGATATTATTATATTACTCGAGCATCGTTGGTTCTTGCCGAAAGCTGGAAGCCAAAGGTGGTAATATTACCTGCATGTGCGTACGATACAGGATATTGTAATGTTCTGTGCTAAATCTTGAAAGCTTCCTGTCGCTGACGCAGATAGGTGTATTGGATGCTATGAAGTCTCTGGCTGAGGGGAAAATGACGACATCATGTTGGCCGAACGGATTACCCAGCAGCGTATCCATTGCTAATAGTGATGCAACCATCCATAAAACAAGAAACATCTAGATAGAAGAACGGGGTCATCTTTACTCAGCGTTGGATTTTATGCCACTGTATTCCATTAAGCGTTCAGATGTGTGCTTAAATGTACTACATTCGAAATGTTAATGAATATATCCATTCTATATGCCACGTTGGCATCCGGTTAAAATTGTCCAGACGCAACGAAACACTTCACGTAGCCTGTCCCATTACTATAACATACAGTTCCCATTACCACCGCCATGAAAATGTCTGGTAGTCGGAACTCACATAGAATAAATCAACGGTATCACGCCATTATTCCGCTGCGTCTTAACACCCACACTGTTGCCGATCATTTCTATCCACTATTCTGATCAGATCGCACAAATATGTTGCTAAATGGTTTGCTTCGATCCCTGCCAAACCGTTAATAATTGCTTTGTAGAAAAGAGTAACAGTCGCGACAAGTAAATAGGTCCATATTATATGGTTTAAATAATAAAGTGGACTTTATTATCATGAAATAATAGCCCAACGACTAACAATTGACTCCTACAATTCAGTGTGCGCTCATCACATCATCGTACGCCACTGTTGTGAATTATTTAGCATTACATAGGTTTGAATTGGAAAATGAGTCGTTTTTACGCTGCTAGCAACTCATCTTGAGTAAATCTTGAAAGCATCTCCGAGATTTCACTCATCTATTGGAAATATGTATGTCGTATCTATTGCGGTTTCTGCATTTGTTTCCTTTCAGCACGCACTAGTTATTTTTGGTTTGCCTTTAGAAAAACAATAATGATGTTGCATATTTTACTTATCGGTTCGAGAGTAGATGTTGCTTTTGAATGTGATCGGGCGGTTCTCAACGTCAAAAGATAAATCATGTACATATATAATTCTTTATGTCGATGGTAACCGCGTTTAATGTACACAACGCGTTAACGTGAGAACTATCGCATATTTTAACCCATCATTATCTGTTGTTGTAAGATATAAACAATAGAGGATACATAACTTGCTACCAGCTTAACATTTATGGTATTTATATTAGAAGCTCAGAATAGCCAAACTCATTGTAAGTAATTGGCAGATAACTGCCATATATAGCACTGGAATGATGTCGGTGTAGCCTAATAAGTTCTCTTGCGCACAAAGCTAGGCGATTGTCGTAATATCATTGCACATAAGGAATATGAACTAATGGTGGCTTTTCAATATTACCATGTAGCGTAGTTATTATGCCTCACCGACTCTCATACGGAAGCAAGAACATTGACATATTGCATATTAACAGGATCCATTACTTAGTAGATAATCTCTTGCCATGATCAGGGGGCGCAGATTTGCAAAGGATTACATTTTGTAAATTGCTTTATGTTTCTAGCTGCTTGCTTGTCTGTTCATACTTTGAACCGAAGTCAATCGCCAGTTTATATCTACCCAGGTATTTCACTAAGTTGCCTTGTATATTTGACCGCATTAGGTACATATATGCCTCTGAATGTAGTTAGGTATTATGCTGGAGGTTTTATTGGATACTTACAAATTGATCGCATGAATATTGGTAACTGACTGAACCCCATGCAGATTATGATTTTTGCCTCATATCGCTTGAGGTGTTTAATGACGGGTATTTTTCATTAATAATGATTTTTGTAATGCCGGGCATACTGATCACATCCGTTATTTTCTTTGGTGTACGGTCGAAGAGATTTGTTAGTTAAATCAATGGCACTTTCAATAGGCAACGGCTCATAATCTCTGGCTCACCAAATATGTGGTCGACGCCCATTTGGAGTTAGGTGTACGGCGTCGCATTTTCCAGAGATAGATATGTAATCAATAATCACGGTTTGATGAGATCAACTGTTTACTATACTCACGAGTATCAGCCTGAAAGACATCATAATAGGTATTGTGGATTGAATGCAGTAGGAACAGTGCATGGCCTCACGGACAAATGGTAAATAGGTCATATAAGCGACCAAGTGTGATGTATGTAAACTGAAAGGGGAGAAAGTAGGCCAAATATACAGTTGGCGGTCAGATATGAGCCAAGGCTGATAACGAACACATCTGCCAGGCAGGAACGCTGTCGATCATTTTACGATTATCATATTTATAAAAAAAACCGCATACATTTGTTCTCTATTGTATAACAGTTATTACATGCGTTCCACTAACCATTGTGTTAGTATCGGCGCATGTCGTGCTATAAAGCAGCTATGCCGGTCTTTGCCGTAAACAGCCCTGAACTATCTATTCACGCTTTCTGTGTATTGTCAATGATAGACTGCTAGTGATATTCCAGTATGCAAATCAATAACATCCTCCATCGTTGGTGTTGCTGGCTCGGCTGTTGATTCTATCTATTGATACGAATTCCAGGCAACCGCTATGTGTTGTAGAATGTGAGTCACTATGCAAAATAGACAAACGCATATCTATTCTATCAGTTTCTCCATTAAATATCTCGCCTTTGTCTTGACAAATTATCATCTCACCTGGGGTGTCGGTTTTGTCCAATAGCTTTGCTTTTGTCGTGTAGTCTTCGGAGAATCGTTGTGCATGCTTCGCTTAAACTAGCCAGACGGGGTGAGCAAATCTGACGACAAATTCCATCAAGTTAGTAGAGTTTCCTAACATAAAGCTGTGGAGTTAACAGTGGTCAAAATTATAATCGTTCTCTCCCAGATGTGCCATAGGCATGTTGCATAAACAATGGTCAATTATGTGCTGCAATGACAGTAGTTCTGATATTGCATGCGGTATATATGTAACCTTCGTTGGTTCTGATGAACTGCTACACCGAAAGGTCATATCAATGAATGTTATGAGCGCCTGGCAGGGAATATAATGATATATTCACATTGAAGATAACCTGCCATTTCGCAATAACATGGATTGTTTTTCACCTTACATTACGCGGATACGGCTATGGCTTATAACAAATCATGCAATTAACCGGCTTCTAAAGACACATTTCCTTGTTATACGTCTATGTCAGACAAGGTCAATAATGCTCATAATTCCGCCAACAAGCATGCAGAAAGCATAATAGCATATACAAGGCCAATAAGCTGCCAAGAGCGAACCTAGCAAACGATGTTTGAAATAGTCAAGCATGATCGGTGCCAAATCAAAAGCGTCGGAGAGATGCTTGACTCGATAGCAGATTATTCAGTAACGTGCTCCCCAATACTGGAATGAGATAACAGTAATTAAATATGCTTACCTTTTGAAAATAAAATTAGGCATCAATAATTTGTTTACCTAACCGCTTGAAGCCGATCATCAACACTGCTGAAAATGGTTTAGTACCAGGCGATGCAACCTTATTTGCTACAAAGTACACAGTCAAATTAAAACATACATGAACATCGAACAACAACACCCATAAAGGGACGGCCTGGCAGCTGCAAGAAGAAATATGGCTGCTCGTA
Organism: Urechis unicinctus; assembly: GCA_034190875.2. Taxonomy (NCBI): domain Eukaryota; kingdom Metazoa; phylum Annelida; class Polychaeta; order Xenopneusta; family Urechidae; genus Urechis; species Urechis unicinctus. The sequence continues at coordinate 45,783,819 of CM067348.1, read as the reverse complement.
TGCTCCATTTACCTGACCTAAATAATGATATCATGACCAAGTCACAGAACTATCACCTATTCCTCCAATCTGCTGTTGCGACGGCATTATATAAATTATATGTTCCCATGTTGTACATGTTTGTAGTTAAATTCATAGACTACACAAGTTAAGTTCTGATCCAAAATAGAGAAATTTGTTCCATGATATTCCTGTTGACGGTACCACAGTACAGCCTCTGTATTATCTCATGTCGTCCGCTTCACATCTGCATCTGCGTTAACAGACCATAAGGTTTATGATGTAAGATAATATTCTTGAGATTGTTTCTAAGGGCAGCTGTATCCAGATCCAAATAGAAGTGTGGTCATGGCATTAGCCGATTCCATGAACATTACTCCTGTGCGTTGTCCTTATAATTGATTGGATTGTGTACAACACACCTCTCCCATAGCTTAAGCGACAAAGCAACTTACTTACACCCATAGTTGAATCGAACGGCTCGAGCGTCACACGGATTATGACAGAATAACTGAACTATATAACACACAATCAGCTTACAGTAGCCAAAACAATCGTGTGTGGCGCTAGTTCAGAGAATGGTGGCCGTGATACGTTCAATTATGCTAAAACATCATCTCTGCTTGTTGCATTATTAAAGATCGCGCGACTGCAAAAGGAGACAATTCTATTGGCTGCATTAAGTAATCAAATTTCGGCGACAGCATAGGATATTCGGATATTTTAAGATATTCAAAATAACATCTTTCAATGCATTCATATCTTTAAAATATGTATTTTGGCTTAACTGATGACGCTCAGCCTAATTACAAAACCCTCAGGTAGTAACTTGAGAGAGACAGATACCACCAGTCCAGCATGATTAAAAGTTGTTCAGGGATATCTTACACTGTTATTCGCCTCTGCACTATGTCTAGTGAAATGCCTTGTGGCGGATACTCGTACCTGTATGATTGGAAAATGTGTTGGATTGTAGTTTGTTGGTTAGGTATTTGTGACGTAGGTTCACAAGCGGGTCTGGTGCGGACAATCGAAATTGTATGCACAATGTGAAATGGCTTTCATAAACTAACCTTGACCACCAACACAAAGACATCACATTCAGATCCCGTATCCGGCGATTAAATGCAATGGTATCTCATTGTAACGCTAGCTATGCTATCATGAACACACGGAAGGGATTAAGTGATCAACATATTGACAAATACAGCTGTCCGGAGTGTATAATGGACAATGCGACTCAAGTTAAGTGCGTTGGCAACTGACAAACCGAAGTCGATCCAAATGTTTCATTGAAATGAACGTAACAATTGATCTGGGTCAACTATTGCTCAATATTTAGAAATGCACTTAACTAATGCAACGTTTCGTGTAACTCAATTCGCAAAGCTCTTTTGTTGGTGCGACTGACACCTACAATTATATATATGAACGCTAGTAGATCGAGAAATACCAGGATAGCTCGCGATATTATATCATGATAAAACGCAATGGCATTGTAGAGCGTTGATTGTATGGGAATCCGTATTTTGCTGACTAGATCTACTGGTGTTTGTCAAAATCTCCCATGAGATACATTATTTCAATCGCTCTCTCTGCCATTCATTGCACAAACTATCGTTTGTGCCTCGGTTTCGAAGGGGATCGGTATACTACCACGTCATGGCGTCTGCCTTCTTTTGCACATTTGCAAGGACGCCTGCGTGTATCGAGTTAAAACTTTCCACAAATTTTGATTGCACTACTATATTGTTGAGGTTTCTTGAACTTTAAAAAAACATCAGTATTTGCTACTCTAAGGGAATCCATGTATGCAATGCCACACATTTCATAGTTTATAGAACGGAGAGGCTAAAGCTCAGCAGCGATTGGCAAATCTCGGATACAATAACACTTTAATTGTTCCAATGGATCTTCACATACTGCGCACATTTATCGAATTTCCCGCTTATTAAGCGCTTACCAGCGGAGCAGTATTTATTCGAAAACATTTTGTTATCACATCTAACATGAATGAGATAAATGATGTTGTTCATAATATTTCTAGAAAATGACCAAACATAATAGAAATTAGTCCCAACAGCAATTACGGACGAAATAAACATCTTCAAACTATATTCTCCGCGAGCTTTGTAGAAGTTTGCTAAATGAAGCGTATGATGTACCAATTGCTATAGACGTGTCATTGCATATAGGAATTTGCGAACCTAAGCAGATTGATAGCTCGTAAATGCTGCAGGACAAAAATTATATGGCCCCCAAGTGGCACACTGACTAAACAAGACTTGTTTGTCCTGTTGCATTTCTTAGGAACATGTTTTGACGCTATGAATAAAGTAAGAGTTAAGTAATGGCACTCTTGTATGTATATACTTTATCTTTACGGTTATATAAGCAGTCATGTCACTTTGGACAGACCCATTGTCTCAATAACCTATTCCAGGCTTTACAGTGAGCTAAAGCAGACAGTAGGGAGATGATCGTTTGTCTGTACTATATATCTAGAGAAACGCCGTGCATTCCATAGGGTAATGGCTCTTTCTGCTTTGTCCTGACTTCGGAGTTCGAAGCTCGCCCACTAGCCTGCCGGCTAGAGCGATTGTGTGTGAAATTAACGCATCAATGGAACCATATGCGCTGGCTGCTGATATCAGTATCTACTGCCAGCAAATCCCATGTAAAATAAGCGATAAGCAGTGAAGAGTAAACAGAGCTCAATATCATTATTGCTCACTGATTAAAGTGAACAATGTATCTTTTTCGGCATACAATGGGTAGTTGTAAGCGCACTGCCGCTGTATAATATAATCCACCACGCGTTGTTTGCGCATCAACGTATCCCTCACATTCTATTCATTCGTGCGAGCCATTAGCGGCATCCAATAATTGCTCGCAGTGAGTTAAAAATGGCCGTTTTGTCCTTTATATATAGCAAAGATAGCTTTCCAAAAAGGCAGGCATTAACCAGAATGCAGTTGAACTCTTCTGCATGTAACATGCAAAATCACGATAGATATAGCGACAGGCCGCTTGGAATCAATCACCCATTTGTTCTTGATACATTATATACGTCCTAGCTAATCTAACAAATTAGACACCGAGTCGGCAAAAAATGCACCATTATGTCAATCATCGAACTAAATGGACGAGTTCATCAATAGAGAGCATGAAGATAAACAATATGTTGAGCCAGATCCAAGTGGCAGTGCCCGTAAAGTTGCATGGGGTAAACAAAAGACATGTTGTGGTAGTATCTCTGCATCAAACTTATCCTCTGACAATGACATAATATCACGTACCATGGATTATGCAAAACGAACAAGATAACAAGTAATGATAAAGCGACCGTGGGCAAGGGGTCATTATATTGTTCTACTCTATAGAATGCTAAGGCAAATGATAGAGACCAGTGAGTATAACCGGAGGAATGTAGATTGCGTTTATGTGGTAAAGAAGGATTATAGTGGCTGAGGGGTGCCGTTCACTCACCATGACTTAGGTATAGCGTTAAGGTTTTCCATGAGACGCGCCAATAAATTTTCATCCGGTTGGTAAGGTTCTTGTTGGGGAAATATTGTGAATTGATATGCATCGTGTACAATTTGGCTGCCCGCCGAGTATACTCACGTGACGTTCAAGATGGAATGCGTTCGTTTATGCTGGAATCCGTATCCCAATATTTATATTCACGAGCATCATAGATCATCGGCACTCTTTGTAGGTCAGTATTCACAAAAGATATCATATTATTAAAAAATTTTCGTCAGCGTACCATCTATCGTCCTTATTAATAATGACGGCTATCTGGATTGTTGGAGAATATCCCAGACAGAATAGTATATGCTAGCATAGCGAATTACTGTTGCCTTCTTTATTTCATATTGCAATGCTCTGCTCTTTTATTATTGCCAGGTTTAGTATCAATAATTTTGCAGTATTGTTGTCTATCTAACGCCATCATTCGGATAGGTATGGTGTAAGAGCATGTAAAAAAAGGCTTGGAGCAAGTCAAATGGATGTCTATTAACTCTTGTAAATACGTTACTAGATAAAATTAAGTGCCAATCGCTTAGAACGATGAGCTATGTTTATGCTGTGTTCAATAGTGCGAATGTGTTTTAAATCCTGGTCTCCAACAAAATGTACAATTCCGCACATACTTTGCTGATTCAACTGGTGGTGCAGTACGCGCTCAAGCAGAAAGGTATCGATGTGCGGAATAATGAAAGTCGAATAATACGTGGCACTTTTGTACTAACATAAACAAATACATACTAAATTGGTAAGATTGTTGCCTGATTCTAACATTTAAACGTTGAGCATGCGTTTGTACACCATTAATAAAGCGTTTGTGGTATAGAAATGATGTTTTTCCCCCGACGTATTTGGTTTCTCATCAGCATACTGGGATGCACTGCTGTTGAACAAAACGAATGGGACCGACATTTAATATAGTACCAAAGGCAGTTGTTGCAAACATTCCTGATATTGTCCTCTCAGCTGGAGAAAATAAGTCAAATTATCCAGCAGACCAGAACTATTGGATCATAATGCAATCTGTTGACAAATTGTCAGGAAAATGCCATATGCTATGTATGTGGACTCTTATTTACATATCCAGTGGCTGCTGCTGGGCCATATTGATATATGTTTTGAACGTCTGAATATATATTCAAGATTATCAGTTATATGGCTATGATATCAAGTATGTGTTTGATTACTATGTGCGGGCTAGATCATAAATAATAACTAATATTGCTATTTATAACGCCATATCAGTTACCATAATCTGCCGTCTCCTCAATCAAGATCAATGATGTACATGATCTGCTCTGTTCCCAAATACTTGTTTGAACATTGTACCCCGTATCCCGCAAGAGTAAATAACTACTCATGAGAACAAGCGCTGATCTGCCCGCCAGCCTTTAATAATGTATGCGGCTTATCTAATACTAGGGGCTGCTAATATCGCGCAGCTTGGGGGGCAATTATACCTGACGTCTGTTGGACAGATATGAACAGTTGTCTGGCGCACTTCATGAATGCGATAAGCGCTGACTGGTTAGTGACATTGTATTATTGGTATTAGGTCTACTGAAGCTTCTTTGAATCTACAATACCGTTCTCGAGTAGCAGACTATTAGCAAGGAACAATATAGGACATGCTGGTGCGAACAAAGTGGCACAGATTGATACACCAATTCAGGTTAGGAATGCGAACCGAAATACGAAATTGAAAGTGTGCTCTCTAGTAGCATCTATGATTCGATATACACGTGTTCTGAACCGAGATTGGCATCAAAGAAACAGATATCCAATATGTGGCTATGTAATTTGTGAGGTTATCTGTGCCAATCAGGGCATATTTAGAGAGTGGTGTAGTATCTCTCGGTGTTGCATCGATCGCACTAAAGATTTGGCAAAATCTCAATGTTGCCAACGACTTGCAAGACAACTCATTTAACAATCTAGATATCACTACAGATCGCTCGGGAAGCCAAGCCTATTTATCAAAGATACGTGCGACTGCCAGCAGATCAACACAGGTGTCCTTGCCTCGGTTTAAAAGAAGCAGACGCCGCGATGTGGTTGCTTGTTATAAGAGATATAACATTTTATGTAACATGAAGATAATGACCGGGAGCACAATCGCAGTTCTAGCCCAACTCAGTATGGCAAATATATTATTCGTCTACACATTAGTCGATTTATTTATCAAAATTTGCCTTGACTGGGAACGTTTTGTGCGACATATTGCTTTATTCAATCTGAGAAACTTGAGTCGTTCAAGGTCTATATTATAGCAATACCCCTAGTATTTGTCAGTGTGCTTATGCCAGCCTCATACATTAGTGGGATTATCATGACAGTCAAATTTGTATTGACAGCGTATATTCCCGTGTAATCCAGTTTTGCATAACACATATTTTTGATCGCGAGGTCTTTCGAGTAAATATGATAGCAGTCAAGCGTAGGAATATTCAAACCCACCATTCTCGACATTAACGGTAACCAATGATTCAGTTATCGACACACATATTGTTGTTCTCATTAAGAGGATGCAGCGTTGTAGGAGTTCCACAATGACGAAGGTGCATGGTTTACGTTAAGAACTTTCGAAGAACAAAAAACACCTTGTGAAAATGGAATAATGTTCGGCTGTTGCTAGTGTACGGGATGCATCGTGTTGCTGAGTGAGTCTCAACAAGCTTTTCGGAACATTGCAGCGGAAGGAAATTACGCGATATGTCCTATCTTATATCGGGCTTCTCTAGTGGCGTAAACAATGGTTGATTAGGTAATACAATGGCATTAGCTACGATATCGCCTGCTGTTAAACACAGCCCCTGTGGGTTTCAATTAACTCATGCAGCAGCTGCATTTGGCTCGAATAGATATTTAGATGTCATGTGCTATAGGCAAGGATTCGATGGCATATTCACGTTGAAGGTGTGGAAGTCATGTCGCTATAGTAAGGAGTATATGTAATTTTACCCAAAGCGGATTTAGTAAAGATGCATAAACAATCAGCTAATTATTAAACTTCTAATCATACATCCCTATAACTGCCATGTGGGTCAAAGTTGATAATGTGCATGTTTACTCATTCGTTTGTATATAATTTACCGTATATACCAAGAGTGTGATGTTTACGAATGAAAGCCAACGCTGGTGGACCGGCAACCATCTAATAAGCTATGCTGTATAATGAAGAATGTTGATTGGTTTTGATTTTAAAGTGAACTATATACACCCAATGACATAATGGCTGCCAAATAAAACAAATATTGATCCTCCGGCAATCATATACTAAGCCTCATTGCATTCACGAAGCCAGTTAGTTTATTGTAGCAAACATTAATTACATGTCGGAAAATAGCAAACATGATAGGCACCAAAACACTGAAGAAATGTAGAAATCAAAGAAGCTGTTGGTAATTTGGGTAGTTGTAAACAACGTTTTTACGCATCATATTTCCATCTGCACAACCATTGAATTCGTTTATCTGATATGTTCATCATTACTGCACGAATACATATAGAGTGAGCTACGATATTAATGAATTTTACATTAGCAGTCTAAAGTGAATTTCGAAGCCGTGAAGTCCAAAAATATATACATGTCCACTCTTTGCGTTTTTGTCACTGCTTGCCCTTGACTCGCTCTGAGAGTGGAGTGCAGAATATGTGTAATTCATGAGGGAATCTAATAGCTGTGTAAACAAATGTCCGCTAACCGACTGAATGACATCAGCTCTAAGAATACATACTGCTATATACAACCTCCGCTGATTCTAATGAACTCCTATTGTGGCTATTTCTGGCCTCTATTGATGAATGGGTGCCATGAACAGCTGACCAAGAATATGACGATCGTCACTCAATCAATGGAATGAATGAGCAATTCTATTGCTATATGATAATAAGGAACATTTGATGCATACGTCTAAATAGGCTCACAGGCGTTACGCTGGAACCATCGCTTTGACAAACTTCCATTTATTTCAAGTGCATCCTGATAAATGCATGTCTTCAACTGTTGCTCTTCACCTATGCTTAATGTCAAAAAGCCATTCTCTTAACTAAGAGTGGAAGTTTACTCATTCAGGTGTCGCGTATTTTGGATATAGAATCGCGAAAAATTATTGAATGTTTCGATTTGCTAGCTCGAATACTATAAATAGTGGAAAATTAATAGAAGAAGCTTAATGATATGTGATATATGTCATGCGGCATTAATTATTAGATTCTTTTCAATGCGTCAAACGATACGTAACTGGTGTATTATGCATCTAGAACATAATACTACGCATCTGAGCAACCCTTTCAGCCAATTATTTCTTTCGGCTCAGTATGTTCGTCCGATTGTCAGACATGTGCTTAAGCAGCTGCGCAGATATAACAGATGCCTTAATGCAGAAGTCTGGAACTCCGTGCCAAAGCACTGACATAGCTAAGATAGCTTGGTCAAAGCTAACTCATTGCTACAAAGATCGGACAAGCGACAGAGAGACCAGCGCGTCTGACAAATATGGTTAAAGTTGAAGAATATATACGCAGGAGTAACACTTCCTTTCACTGTTATGTCGTTTGGTGCGAGAAACGAATAGTAATCGCGCGACATATTCAACGTCTGCTGGTAATCCTCAGGGATCCCACAAATGAACAATACCGCATATTCATCTGCCGACAGTTTATATGTGAGGCAACTGTGATAAACATTTACGAGCATCGAAGGCCTCTGTCGATAGCTGGAAGTAAAACGTGGTAATATTCCCCGCATGCGGTTGGCTATTGCATAATCCAACGTACAGTGCCAATTGACGTGTGAAGCGCCTGCCGCTTGCTCAGAATGATGTATAGATGCTATGAGCCCCTGGGTAAAGAAATTACGACATATTATCGACTGAATGGATAACCCAGTAGCCTACCCATTGCTGCTAGTGATGACCCTAATAATAAAACATGAAATATTGGAAACGATGAAGAGGAACATCGTTGCTCAGCGTTGGGTTAATATCTGAGATTGATGCCACTATATTCCATTAATAGGTCAGTTGTGTGCTCACATATACTACATTCTTTGCGCTAATAAATATATCACATTCAATATGCCATCATGGCATCCTATGAAAAGTACAGACGCCTAAAAAGCTCTATGGAACCTCACCTATTTCAATAATGTACAGTTCCCACTACCAAAATCGTAAAAATTTTGCTTTACGGTCAAGTTCCATCCCTGCCAAACTGTTTATTCACCAGGGAAACGTTGTTTATATTTTTTTAGCATAATTTAATGTCTTATATTCGAACCGAAACATCGATAGCATTACATATGCGTTAAAGGTGTAGCTCCGTGCCATATGGCACTGTTCAATAAATAAGACATAACGATATTAGCGAGAAATACTAGCCCAGCTACGTAAAAATGAGATCAACGTCCTCGTTCTTATTGTTAATCATTCCATTGAAAGTAACCGCAGAATTTATATTCAGCACTCAATGTGCGCAACACAAAAAAGATTAGCTGTTCAGCCCTCCAATCTGGCCCAAAAAGATTTCCCTCATCGTAGTTAAAAACAACCCCCTAATAGTTATTTTACAAAAGTTTCCAGAGACAGTAAAACCTTTCTCCCCTTATCACAATTGACATTACATGGATTTTTTCTCGGGTTTT
>CM067348.1:45619394-45774541 GCA_034190875.2 Urechis unicinctus | reverse complement strand
CAGATGTCACGTTTAATGAGATCACACTAAGCCAAAATACTTTCCTTGTCTAGACTTAGCCTCTTGTGTCATGCAATTTGGTTTACCTTGCTGTTGAGAAGAAATAATTTCAAGCTTCATCCCATGAAGCTTTTCCTCTTCAAGAAAGAGGTCGAATACTTGGCAATAAAGCTCTCACGAGAAGGTACCCTATGAAACGATAATCACCTGCACTCTGTGGCAACTTACACCTACCCCACTACCGCCAAAGAAGCTCGACCATTACTTGGGCTAGGGATTTATGTAGAAAGTTTTTTATGGAAGCAAATGGTGCTGCTGTTTGTAAGCCTTTGAATGATCTGACAAAGAAGCAGGCAAAATTTCTTTAGATGACAGAATGCTATCGGAAATGCAATCAATAGAGGAGTCCCACGTCCTGTTAGAATCTCGCATAAGCCATTCATTATCTTCATAGATGCAAGCATATCCGCCATTGGTCACTTCCTGGCCGAAATGGACGGCAACGGAAATGAAAGTCACATCGTGTACGCAAGGAGAGACTTAAGTTAACAGAACTATTCAATTACCCACCATGATTGGCTAGCATAGCTATTCTCTATGCCGTTCTGGAAGTCATATGTGGAAGGAAGTAGGTTCACATTAGTAACGGACGACAAGAGTTTATTGTCAATTCTAAACATCAATCAGAGAGCATTGAAAAAAATTGGTTGGGCCTAAGTACTGCAATCATACGACTTTAATATAGAATACCAAAAGGGATCACTTAACTTGGCCGCTGACACCCTCAGTAGACAGGACTATGACCCGTTGTAGTAACGATGACGTCAACGATGAGAACCCTGACTCCCATCACTATTTCAATAGTGCGCGCCAGCGGGGCGAGAAACGTAGGGGATCCCATGGAAGCCGGGACGCAGACTATTAAGTGGTATATAACATATCAAATTAGAACTAAGTCCATCGGATATATATAATCAAGAAGAGCGCGTATAAGTTGGTGTAGCATTCACACCGTTCCATGGAAGCACCGATTTTTCGATTGTTACAGTATGCGTCGTGTTTGTCGCAATGATATCGCCAGTCAGATCAAACCATGCGTACTGTAGCACTTGCATGCTAAATATTGCAACATCTGCAGACAAACATATACATATATACAATACGTAACGACCGTTGGGAGACTGATGGAGGGAAAAGTTCGTTGGAAGGCTAGTTGATTTAGTATTATCAAGATGGATATATATATATATATATATATATATATATATATATATATATATATATATATATATATATATATATATATATATATATATAGATATATATAGATAGATATATATATATATATAGAATATATACATATAAAATAAATATATATATATATATATATATCTATTATATCTATATATATATATGTATATATAAATATTCTTTATATATATATTAGAGAGATTTATATCGCATATCTATATCATCATATATAGATATATATATATATATATATATATATATATATATATATATATATCTATATATATATATATAATATATATATATATATATATATATATATAGACACACATAATAGATTAACGCATTCTTCATCGTTCATATCTCGACAGAGGTAATTAATAGGGCACTGACTTAAGAAAAGGGTGACCATTAACTCAATGTGCCAATACAGTGGTGTGCAAAATTATCTTAGTGCATGGCTTAAATCAGTCAAACATGAAATAGCCTACTCACAGCCACATGCATAATCAGCTTGCAACATTCAGCATTAATTATCTAATCATTCCAATGCATCGGATCTAGGGCCTCAGGGCGATTTCTTGTTGGCGCTGTACGACAATACTGTATTATATAATTCGCGTTAACTGCCTCCCCGTAACAGCAAAAGGGAAGAAGTAACATGGCGCCAATCATGAGCCAAGCAGCATTCCTCATCTTTGCACCGAGTTACACAAATATGTATGTTCATTGTCAAACGTTCTTGTATTTTTAATCGTTTATAAGGTGATTATGATGCATGCATACTTTTACAAATCTAATCACTGCTACATTTAATAAGATGAATATTCGATGTATTGTTCATAAACGTGCAATTTTCGTATACATATATATCTTGCGTAATCATGTAAGGTAAGTTTCACTGAAGCTCAAACATACGCGAACTTTCGTGTAGAAACTGTACATTGTGGTATTTCTCGTTCGATAGTAATGATACTGGTAAAAATTGGGTATTAGGTCACTTAATCTTATTCGAACTACATTTCAATGCAAAAGGCTATCTCAGATACGCGTGTATGTCTATTAGGGCTTCCTGTTGTCTATGACATCACATACACGCAATGGGTATCACATAAGCTCACAATACAGTATTGACCACATGTTCTAGCAATGAGAAAAAGAATATTTGAGTGCAAAAAGCCAAAAAGCTTATGGATATCAAATCTATAAAAGCTCGAAGTCGCTACGCAACGAACGGACTGACCTAAATATAATATCTTCAGTAAAACCTAGAACGTTGCAGCGTACAATTCCTGATGATGATCAACAAACTCAAGCTCCCTTAAAAGAGGCGCGAGATATTAACGTAAATGAAGCAACACGATAAATGGGATCCGTTGAATCAAAGGTTTTAAGTATATTATGTCTAATCCCCACCTATGACACCGTCTATAGAACGTCTAATGGCAATCGGAATGATATTTAATACTTAGTTTGCCATTGTTTGTTGCACAATGACTTGGCGGATGGTCTAACGGGTCTGCCATAAGATGGACATTTATAGTTCGGATTAAATTCACACGATTTTTCACCACTATGCACTAATGTAATACTTTGCGAGTGTCTATACATAGATATGTATATATATACTTATAAATACACACACATAATTATATGTATATATATATATATAAATATATATATACATACATATATAAATATATATACATATATAAATATATATATATATATATATATATATATATATATATATATATATATATATATATATATATATATATATATATATATATATATATATATATATATATATATATATATATCTATATATATATATATATATATATATATATATAGTGACGATTACGTCCATTCGTGGACTCCAACCATTCGTGGACAAATTTTTATAATGCCTTTGTGCTATAAATAATTATCAATTATTTATTCGGCATATTTTAAGTGATACAATGAAATAGCTATATGCGAATAAATATCCTTTTATCACTTTCTATTCCTGGTATATACTTTTGGTACTCGAAAGATCGTCCACGAAAGGTCAAGGCACTAATTTATATGTATAAATCCAACCTTTTGTGCCCTTATATATAATTTTCGAATATATATATATTGATAGATCTATATATATATATATATATATATATATATATATATATATATATATAGATATATATAGAGATATAGATATAGATATATATATATATATATATATCTATATATACTCTCTCTATATATCTATATATATCTCTCTATCTATCTATATCTCTCTCTATCTCTATCTATATATATCTATATATCTCTATATATATATCTATCTATATCTATATATCTCTCTCCTATCTCTATATATATATATATATATATATATATATATATGCTGACGATTACAACCCATCGTGGACATCAACCATTCGTGGACAAATTTTCATTGTACACATTTGCTTTCATTAATTATCAAATATTAATTCGGCATCTTTTAATTGATACAATGGAATAATGCGAATAAAAATCTTTTGTCACTTTTTGTTCCTAGTATATACTTTTGGTCCTCGATAGGTCGTCCACGAAAGGTCAAGACATTAATTTATACGTATAAAGCCAACCTTTCGTGCCCATATATATCTTTGAATATTTCCGGAATACCGAAATATTTATATCTTTTTCAGTCATCATGGATCAGAAACATAATATTTGTTGAAGATGTGATCATTATGAACCATTGGTAGCATTTCGCGATCTAATTCAATGTTGTAGATTAATGAATAAGGAGAAAAATAGAGTTTTTAGGTACTGAAATTTAACAATAAATCAAATATTTAATTTTTTCAAATAAACATATCCAGCACACATGATTAAACATTATTTCGGCAATTTAGATCGAAGTATATATGGTTGTATTGAATATATTGAGGTGTGCGGGTTATGTCAACGAATGGTTTGTTGTTAAAATTTTATTTTGCTATCACATTCAAAATCAAAAGAAATCACGCGTGAAACATCATCTTTGTACGTTACTAAGACTAGACTATCTCATTTGAATGGCCAAACCAAAATATTTTCAATTATTTTGGACGAAAATAAGCTTTGACTTTATGTGGACATACTGGTATATCCTTTCGTGGACCAAAGTCTACGAAAGGGTGGCGGTTTTGCCACTTGTGCCTCATTGTCTTCTTATCTAAGAGGATGATATCACTGATAGCACTTAGAGAAGATCTCTTTTTTGTAATATACACCTTCACTACTCTCGTAGAACATACGAATATATATATATATATATATATATATATATATATATCGTATGTTCAACGTCTTCACATTTGCCAGTGTCAGCTCATTGCGTTATGTGATCATAAACTCAATCTTTTCACAACTCGCCGTGTCTCAAGTTATTGCGTCCATATGCAGTTACTTTTCGGAATGGCCTTGTATGTAAGAACTATTCAACACCATGTAATGGACACTGAGCGATACAGATGTGACAATGCAAATGAATTTTGCGTGTGTGTGCTTAATTGCATATATTGTATGCGTATATAAAGGTGAAGTTAATAGATTGGATCATAATGATGACTTTGATCAAAACACGTTTGAAAAGGATAAAATTAATTAAAATATTTTTTTTCTATGCATGATGATAGTGGTGAAAGTGATCATGTGTTAACTTTATCTGTATATTGTTGTATTCAATTGATCGACTTGTATCTAGTTTAAAATTAACGACAATTCAAACAAATATAAAATGTTCCTCCGGCGAATTTTACAGTTTATGTTTAATATCACTCTGCAAAAACTACCACGGCATACATTCCTGGATTAGCCGTTATCACAACCAACGTGCTTAACTAGTCGGTATGCATGTTCACGCTTTCGATCGTTTTGCTGACAGCAGTTTAGTAAACTACCCCACGGTGGGCAATACACCATGCAATCGTGTATGGGGTGTCAAAGATCCTATTAAGCTGAAGCTGAGCGTGCTGGATAGCCGTTACATGAGGGTACTAAACTACATTTTGCCCGTGAGGGTAATCAAGGGTTAATAACACGTCACAGTTGTATGTGAAGTAACGTTTATTGAGTGGCCCACTTAAATGCATTGCATACTTTAACGGCAATATTCATTTTGTATGGTTCTTCAATTGAATAACTGAATATAATAGTGTTACATTGGTAGACGTTTGAGGCGTTGTAGACACTGAGGCACTCCACTGCAATGGAATATAATTAATATATATATAGCTCCTCTTTTAATAACGCATGCGTCTGATAAAATAGCTTGCACAAAACGATGGCTTTCCCGTCTAGCATTTTACCCCTCAGGGAAATGGCTTATTTAATCTCTGCTTCATCGACATAACTTTAAATTGAATCTGCGTTGTAATACTGCTTCAAGCCTCTGTCAATGATAGACATAAGGTGGTGATGGTGAAACCTAAGAGGACCTCACTAAATAATATTCCTAGCAACCTTGTGGCGTTAGCCTTTAATGCATAGGTAGTCAAGTGATTATCAGCGTTATATCGAATGTGTCGTACTTTAAAATGGAAACAAAAATATAGTTACGTGAAACGCAGCGCCTTTAACTTAAGCATTCTCGCGAGAGGGTGACGCAATCTCGTGAAAATGATGAATAATGCTATTCGAAAAAAATTGGTGCTATCAATGTCGGTAACGTTTGTCTTTTGCAATATTTCATAGCAGACCCAATGTTATTCAGTAATTACGCCGGAATACACAAAAGATGTGATGCTGTAAGCTCTTAGTAGGCGCAGTTACATTGGACTAGTCAGTAGTTAGTACCTGACTATCAACAAATGCAATTGCCGGACGAAAACAGCCTGTCAATTGGTAATTAGTTGCGTTCACCAAGCCATCGTGAAAGAATACATGTACACCAACGACAAAAATAATAGCAACACCAGAGAAACAAATTTGTAATTCAGCCACAATCATCTGTGTTCAATGTTAATTCATTTTTGATGCACAAAATTAGAATCTTGGACGACTGCGTATCGTCGGCATATTGTATTATAGGGTTTTATTTGTAAAACTTTTCGAAAATGATTGACATATATCTGAAATGGCAACGGGTCCAAAACAGATCCTTGGAATGCTCTATTCTGCTTGTACTCGACTATTTCTGACAACCTATCTATACATGCGCAATACTGGATATGCAGAGAAGTGATGGGCTGAATATTTTATGCCATACTTATGCGCGATTGAATCGAAAAATTTCAGAAAATGTACAGATCGATCATTTTATATCTTCCCCAACCGACAGTTTCACTTCATGTGCAGTCTTGGTATTTGGTCCGTAGAATAACTGCATGTGATGGAGTATGCAATGAATGTGGATGATGCCTGCTTATCCCTTGTGGATATTGCACTCGAAACGTTTGAATCTTAAGGAAGCAATTATTATCTTTAAAAGTTTTTAGGTGGTGCTATCTTGACCGCAGCAACTGCTTTAAGGTTTCACTATTGGAACAGTTTAAGTTATTGTCCTATTGTGTCGTAGTTGTGTCAGGTTTATGCTTTCTATGTATTGGACCAATCCACAGAACCGTCAACAACTGCAAGCTATCTATGTTGAGCATATCTCTATAGCACATATAAATCATAGTTGCTTCTCCGGACACCTACAGTATAGACGATTTCGCTAATGGAGTAAATCGCTGCATATTGGCCAGTTCATTCCACAGCCATGAAAACACCAGTTTATTTAATAGCTCTACGTGAATAAATAAATGAATTCACATATTGATGATGTAGTAATGGGAGAGCGAACAGAATGGTTAGATACGGACACAGCGTTATCTGAAGTATGCATATGGTAAACAAGAAAAACTTAAATGAACATTCATGGCAATACACTATTTAACTGTGTCGATTGTACACGACCTGGTCTTGGCAGGGGATTTGTAAACCTGTTGACACTAACATTTTGCTTTGAGCGGGGAAACAAGCATATTGAGCACGGTTATATTTAGGTTGCTGAACCAAGCCAATGAGATATGTTAACATATATATAAATATATAGATATATATATAGATATAGATATATATAGAGAGATATATAGAGATAGATATAGAGAGAGAGAGAGAGATAGATATATATATATATAGAGAGAGATATATCTAGAGAGATGTATAAATTTATATGAGATGTACATATATATATATATATATATATATATATACATATATATGCATACATATATATATAGAGAAATATATATATATATGAAATATATAAATATGTACATAGAAGATTTGTATATATCCTCTCCCTCTGTCAGGGATCGAAATGTTAATTTATATATATATATGAGATAGATAGAGAGAGAGAGAATATATATAACTACATATCCCTATATCAGAGAGATATCTTTATTTTATATAGAGATAGGAGGTATACATATATAGAGGCATAGAGAGGCAGAGAGAGGAGAGAGAGAGAGGGAGGGAAACAACAGAGAGAGAGAGAGAGAGAGGGAGAGAGAGGAGGGAGAGAGAGAGAGAGATCTCTCTATTCTCTATTATCTAGAGGTATGTATGCCCTCTCTCTCCTATGTATATATATATATATATATATATATATATAACAGATATTAGATGTATTTCTTAAGATATCTCTAGATATATCTATCTATATCTATAGGATATATAAGAATCTAGAGATCTATATATAGAAGTATATATATATATATATCTATATATAGAGATATATAGATATATATCTAGAGATTTAGTATATTCATATATATATATATATATATATATATATATATAGATATATATATATATATATATATATATATATATATATATATATATCTCTATATATATATATATATATATATATATATATATATATATATATATATATATATATATATATACATACTTATATATATCTATGTGTATCCGATGCTTACAGCGTTGGCTGTGTACCTTCACATGATTAAGCAAATGACAGTTAAAAATATTTAGGCTTATCCCTGGCGTCATTTTGTGTACCGTATGACTGCATTATACTTGCACAAGTGGCTGCCTTTCTAAAATATTAGTCAGCTTGTCATCAATGATGTTGTAAGAATACTAAGTAGGAAGCGTACATAAGCTTACAACCCATCAAAACCGAAACCCAGTTATACTTTTCAACGAGTTCGATGCTCATTCATTTATTTGAATGTTATTCCCGTCTCGAAATATCGAGTGACCCTGGCTTAATAACGTTGGTATGTCAATAAAAGGTACATTTATCGATTGTGATTCGATTTGTTTGTGCGGCAGGCATATATCTAGCTTATGAACGTACATAAATCAGCCGTGTATGCCTATTTTGAACTTCGAATAAGAAGGTCCATCTTTGAGGCAATGTGTAACATCTATCTCAATAAAACTGCTATATAATAATCACATTTTAATCTGTAACAATATGAAACTTTGTATATCTCTATGCAGAGGTAATGCTTATCATTATTTAAAACAGCATCTTCATAGTTCTGCTAATCTTGAATCGTCAAGCCAGGTTGTTGTTGATCTTACTTTAGCTTATGCAATAAATCTCCTTTGCTGACTGCACCAGCCATGCACTGTCTTAAATGTTTGCCAGTCTCACGAGGGCTCGCATCACAGAAACGGGTTGTTAATTACTTGTTATTTTGCCTTTGAGGCAAAGGGTGAACGACCTACCAATGGAACTGATGGTTACCCTTTGACGATCGTAGAAGGTGATATATCGATAAAGCTAGAACAGCATAGTAGTGGTTTTAAGCCTCCTCTTTCAATGACCACTTGCTTGTGAGCTTGTAAATCCGAAATAGGTGGTCGATATAACAATATCTTATGAAAACAACTAAAATCAATTTTACCAGATGTGGGCCAACATCCCGATGAGCATGAGTTATTGTGGCCTGAACAAACTTGATTTCCCACATAAGCGGCATATGTAAGTTAGAACGGCCGATTTCTCTTTGGTTATATACAACATTATTAAATAAAGCTTGTTGCAAAGAATGTAAGATGTCTCATTGTCGTAAAACCGTACATCAAATCGTACCTTATTGCCAATCTCTAGCAACTTCATCATTGCACGGTTACTTAGTATCTGAAATCATACGTTATTGATGTGGTGAAATTAAAAATATAAAGCAAACGCAAAGCTATAAGATAGATTTATCACTATATGGTGTAGCAAATTGGCTCGTCATTTATGATGAAATATAGTTACAGAACCAGTTATAATAACGCTACTTTTCCTAGGTTACGAGTGACAAGAGAGAGAGAGAGAGAGAGAAATAGAGACATAGACACATGTGTATACGGAATTTTAAGTCGCGTCAACGAAAATCGTCTTACAAATGAACTCCATGCGATTGAATCGCATATATTGAGCTGACATACCCATAACACTCAGGCGCTGAATGCTTTTTGTCATTGTGGACATTTCACGATTAATACATGGGCAAGTAGAAATGGTTGGAAAGGTCGTTTCTTGTGCAGTACCCAATCTAGCGATTGACCACCAGCACGCTATGTGTATTCGTTGTGGAGATATTTGGCCGCACAATATTCCGGGCCAATAATTCTAATTCATTAACAATTCTCGGATAAAATATTCGATTGATAATCGTATTGCACTTCATTTTCAGGGAATAATTTCTCATAAAACATGCATACCATACCAATTTGAGGATTGGTATCAATAATTAATCATTTGAGATCAACTGAAATCAACATCGTTGTGTGACACATAAACTACGATTATGACATTGTGCACTCGAACGAGTGTGCTAACTACGAAGCATTCATCGAAGGTTTCGATAAATTAGCCCTTTTTATCCACCATCTCTTAACATGTCTTAATGATCATTATTATATACAGGTTGACATATTGTTGCGAGTGGGAGGCCGAATGCTTTATTTCGATAACTTGCCACATTTGATACTCGGGTTCCTACTATCGATCAAACTATTGGTCAAACTTGTATGTCAAAGTTATACGACTATTGGGTGCGGGCAATATCACAGCCACACTATTCAGAAGCGAAATTCGCAACAATACATATCATTGAATATCAATTGTCCATCTCAAATCAACACCAGTAAGCTCGTATAATAACTTTAATAGATAGTGTTGAAACGATCTTTCGTTTCAGCCTTGTGAATCTGACATTCTGACGTTAATTATCCTGTCTTGCGGCTCCCATTGATCACGTAATGTTATCACGGTTCCCAGTCGACGTAGGTAACCATGTCAAGGGTTATGCCGAGTTAATGCAAGGATATATCAAAGCCTTTGACAATCAATTAACCTCTTGTCAACCTTTAATGTCTATAGTTATTGCCAATTACCCAGAAGTCCATGACACCCGTCAATTACTCAGGATTCGTACATATGCCCTATGTTCCATCCGACTGTTTTTGATACTTAAATAGATAAAGCCAAAGAAGATGTCACGGATTTAGGTACTTTACTACACCGATAGCCTATATATCTTCTTTAAGTGTCAATCGACATAATGTTGGCGATGGAAGAATTGTATTGTTTTCTCAATAATGATCTAAGTATCTTGATTGTGTTATGCCAGAGTTCTATGCGGCGCATATGGAAACACAATTTTAGGCAATAGTGTTTGCTTGGCACATATGCAGACACTTTCCAGCTACACCGTAATTTTTACCTTGATAAGTATAGTAGAAATTTCGGTCGATGCGCTGCAAGTGATACTTTTTAAATATGCCTTTGGGGTAAAATTGTGCCGTGTGTTGCTGACACTTAGGCGGCAACTTTGTTCTATGATGTAGCAGTGGGTTCCGAAACAACAATGTGTCATTACGTGTACGGCATGCTTAGTTGAGATTAATTCAAGTTGACGTCTCTCCGAATTAGTTATACGTTTGTCCCATTAAGTTGATTCGCCGAAGAGAATACCAAATGAGCGCATATACCCCCGCCATTAACGCCAGGATTTACTTAGAGCAGGAAATAGACTGTTATTAATGAAATAATTCTATATTAAGCCTCTTAAGTCTCATACAGCCGTACTGAAGTAATGAAGCAATAAATTGATATGCGGCAAAAGCTCAAATCGCAGCCCCCCTTCCCTCCTCCCCGGTACATTGACCCGGTTCGGGTGCCACGGACATGCGTAACTTGGATTAAATCTATCACATAGTAATAATAATTGTACTTGACATGTTTGTATGCCGTATAATATGATTCTAGATAGTAAGGTTCTGATAACTGTCACTTGTCTGAGAAGTAGCCAAACGCGCATAACATATCGGACATAGCGAGTAGTTAAAGCTTCGATGGTTATATTGGTAATTGGTCGTATCAACAAGCCCTTAACTCGGTAATCAACTAACAATAAACCGCATCGAACAAAATGCATCAACAATAATGTTGTTTTGACAAATATATGTTGTAGCCTATTATCGAATCGCACTCCTCTGGTTGGATAATCAGTCAATTTGTTATTTAGATCATAGTCGCCGTTGCCTTGATGCCACTATGCATTATATTTATTGGTGAGTCATTCATCATGCTTCCCGTCAGACGTTGGAAATATATTCACAACGCAGACTCACGTCTTTGATGACATCAATGTTTCTGCGCGCATATCGGAATCCCAAGGAACTTGTCTCAAATAGGTATTGTAATATGATGAGCTTGCTTCTCTCTGTAGCAACAGAATATATGCCAGCCCATAAGTGAAGAAGTCATGTTAACATATGTAACTAACGATAAAGCCTGTGATATGTTGCCATAGGATAGATTAATTAACGTTTAATATGTTTGTCTGGGTCTGTCGAATCATTCTAAAATCGAAATGCGCTTGAGAGGTAGCCAAAATATCCGACTTAGAAATAATAGTACGTCAGTGATAGTGGTGTCGCCGACCAGTAAACAGAAATTGCACATATCAGCTGCGCGTACATTACAATAGTGTGCGTACTCATGATATGCTCATTCATAATCTCATGTGATTGATGCATATATCTGATGATGAAAGTAGCATGACTGCAGAAAGGGATAGCTTCATGGAACCCGGTTAATAGGGTAATATATGCGCAGCCGAGCATTCCTTACCGTGTTGCTGAGTAAGTAGACCCCATGAAATGAAACATCAGCCAAATCAGCGCTAATGCTCGACTTACAAAATCGCCTAATCCAAATACATATAGCGACCCAAAAGACCGGTGCGGTAAAATGGCAAGGCGGTGCATGTTTTTTAACTTTGCGAGACGCAGATATTATGCAAGCAGCTCTGCTGTACTTCTGAAATACGGTGTCCACAATTTGACGCCCACGTGATGACGAGTCGGCAGATTAGCCGAATATATTCCCAGGCATTCCCAGTTGTCAATGATCAATCTAGGCATATATTGCAGACTTCTGTATGCGTCTGATAAGCAATGTTATTTAGCATATTTGGGACATAGCAGAACATAACACGGCGTATCCTGACTATTAATGCTGCTCAGTAGCTGTTTTCCCACTTTAATCATGCAGTCTTTTACACTGTGACATAATTTGTAAAGGTGGATACTACATACTGTAGTAGCTCGGTCTATATGCAGTGGCATGTAGTGTCAGTTATTATATTTTGACAAACACTTGCTGACATTATCTATTGAAAGAGTCGCCTCTGTGCCCTTTTGACTATATATGCGTTATGTCTCTTTCTGGGTATTTTCCAGGATTATCAGCTAAACGATATAACATAGTAATTAGATGCAGCCAAAACAAATCTAGCTGAATCATCAAAATTGTCGCTGTTTTCTTCAGAATCATTGGCCACTGATGCAACATATGGTGAGAGCAGTGTTTGTAATATAGTAAAGTTTGAGTTTACATTACAAAGTATATATACGCATCATTGTAATCATTCGATTTCGTCCAAATTATGTAGATTGAGCAAACTAAATAATACAATATAAGAAGATATATAATCAGAGTACAAGAAGAAAGCTGAATTCCTGCTGTTTTAAACCTGAATAGATCGCGTTAGAGAGAGGGAGGGACAGAGGCAGAGATGGAAAGAAGGAGGAAAAGATAAGGAAATGAAGAATGCATGAAAGGAAGAATGTGAATGGAGGAATGAAAATGGGTATGCAGTATGGCTCGTCTATACAATGTAAAGTGTCTTTCTAGGAGATTGCAAGCAGCGGGTATTTTGCATGTTGCTGAAATACTATCCTTTGTTATAACGGAATTGTTACTTCTTTGAACAACTACTTATTTGGGTGCAAGCCAACGCACCGATACTTACATCAATTGGTTGTTGAGTAGTGCTCAAGGTAATTTTCAAGAGCCATTTGCCTATGTATAAATTCGTTAATTACCGTACATATATAATCTCTTCTGGATGATGTCAGGATCTTTCATAGGTAACATTAAGATAATTGTCTTGTGGAGACCTTCACTTAATGTTCTAACTCTTTGACGTTAATACCTTAACAGGTGTCATTATTATACCGACGATGTGATAGTGAGGAATCACAGTCTGATAATTCGTGCAATTAAGAATAATTCACATATACTTGGCTAGGCAGCCCTCAAACGAGAACCTTCATTCTCACAAGATGTGGTTTATAGTATTAACAGGCTCTCCATAGCAGTAAGTTTATTCTGCCGTCACCCTATCGAAATTTGTTCGTTGTTTACATTGACGAGATGAAAGACAGCTCTACCTGGGCAGCTTACACAGAGAATGGCATGAAGTCAATTTAGTCATTATCGTTAAGCGGTTTAGACTAAACAACAGCCATATTGATACCTTTCCGTTATCAGCATTCTAATGATGGACGAGGAGAGATCAGCCGACGAAAAACATTGTACCGTTTACCGCTGGCTCAGTGCGTTAGATTACAATGGAGAAGCATTATTAATTAATGCTTTGCTATTTGACTAACTGCGTATTTACTTTAACCCGAGCTTCCAATTCTCGATTGTACGTATCAGCCCCTCTTACTCACCCCTTGAGATCGACAAAATACCGCCAAGTATTAGAAAACGAGACAAAGGGCACAATAATTGTCGTCTACCTAATGTTTACCTGTGGTAAGCTTTCGTTTCAGACAATAAAATCCATTGCTTAGTTTGCCTACACAAACATCGACCGCAAGTCGAGTATGTGCGTTGTGGTGTTCTGATTAAACAGGATTTACATAGAACTTTAAAGACAAGAAAACAAGATTTTTTCGTCCATCGGCTAAGCTTATATATACGAATCTAAATGAAAGCTCAGAGGCTATTGCGCATTTCTAGGGACCATTATATTGCAAGCTCTAATTGAAATAATATGGGCAATTTTATATACATATACATATATATACATATGTATATATATATATTTATATATCATATAAATATATATATATATATATATATATAAATATATATATATGTATATATATACATATATATATATACATGTATACATATATATATATACATATATATATATATATATATATATATATATATATATATATATATATATATATATATCTATATATACATATATATATATATATATATATATATATATATATATATATCTATATATATATATATATATATATATATATATATCAGTTGTATTGACGATATAAGCGTAACCCATTGCTATCATTGAACGCACTGACTCGTATGTGTATAATACTGGCATGCACTGCTCTTTGCTGATACACATAAAGCTCATAAGTTATATCATTTGTAAAATAAAATATTTGGTTATCGATTTACGTCGTGTTGAATTGCCTATTACTGTTGCTTGATAATAATTAAACTATAATCTTATGACGATAATATAATCAGAGATATCATGCTTTGCTTTCAAAGTGACGCAGAAGGGTAAGGGTTGATTGTGGCTCTCCATTTCTTAATAAGCATAGGCATAACTGATAGACTATCTTGCATTGTACGAGGAAGAAGAAATTAACTCCTATGGTTTGAACGATGTGGAACACTCTTACGCAACGAGCGCGGCAAGCTTTTCGTGTGCAAATATATATTTTATATACTTGCGACGAACGCACAAAAAACTACATCTCAAACCCATTACATAAACCGCCTCGCTCTACTGATCGACGCGCAATATATTTCGATGCTATGGCATTAGGCAATCAACTCATACATTGAATTAACCATGTAAGCTGTGACTCTCATAGAATCGTAAATACTAATCAACACTAGTTTTCTATGCTGTATGGAAATAACAAAGTGAACTAACGTACACCTAGGCCTATACTTGACCTGTCTGCTCCTTACTCGTGCATCGTAGAACTAAATACATAGTCATATATACAAATATAAGAGAAAACCTACAATGCATCAGAGCAGGAAGACACTTAACTGAGAAAGAGATTCACACCGCGCCGGGGATCTGTATTAATGCTCTGGCCATGTGTCTGCATAACCATTCAATTCACATAGACTGCGAGACAGTGAGGTTGTGTAACATGGATTGGTAAATTAATCACTTTGATTTTCACATATCGTGTCTCGTCAAGAATATCAATTCAATATTCTCCCGATTTATTCAGCCTATACTTTATTAATATGGCTTCTTTGATTATCCTTGTGGCACTGCAAGATTCAAGTTCCCAGTTGACTCTTTGCAACGTTATCAACGGATTACGTAGCTAGCATATGGAATAACCAAATTCTTAGAAAATACATTACGCCATAGGCACATCGCCAGTAAGCAACGCTGTCTGATGACCCATGGATATCGAGGTGATTGCAAAGATAAATACGCATTCTGAAACCTAGGGCCTAATAAGTGCCGAATTCTTCAATTTGGCAGCGAAACCTAATAAATGCGCACTCTCAATGGTCACCCGCAATTATCGAAGGACATAATAATTGTTCATTCTTTGAAACCGAAAACGGGATAGTAACTACCAAAATATGTATGTTATTAGATAACACGTGCGAAGCAAACTGATAAAGAAGTCCAATATGGTAACGCAAGAGAGATGCGGGATGGCAGTGCTGAAATTACATCGTCAAGTAATGTATATGCCGCAATTACGTTCTTCCGCTAGCTGCCAGACTGTATTGTAAAGTCAAGCAAAAGAAGCGAGCATTGATAATAGCAAGAGAATATTAGGTGTTTTGAAACTCTTTTTCGCCTAAATGATTATTGGGTAGTTGGGACTAGCTAATACCGTTGCAGAGAGAAGTAGGGAGAATACGCAGCTCAGTATTAGCAACGCAATAAAGCCAAATAAATGTCCAGTAACGAAAAATCGGAGGCAAATTACGAGGCAGCAACACTTGCTGCGTCTATATAGAGTGCGAAATTCGGGCAAGAGATGACTGCTAGATAGCCCTAAAACAAATTTACCATATCATATTGTTCATTTGTTGTGACCCCTACATCGTTAAATGGATGTCCATATAATGGCGTGTTACGTAACGAAAGACTGGTGATGATGATTTGTATGAATAGTTGATCACGATATCATTACTTATATATATTGCTTTCTATTCGTTAATGCCGATTGAAAATTACGATAAACATACGTTTCCTTCGCCTTAATGCCGCCCCTTCGCCATAAACCCGCTTCTTCGACCTAATCCCGTTTATATAGTTATATAGTCTTCTACTGCCTAAATGGGATACAATAACGCAGTGGAATATTCGCTCGCTTTTCCTACGACTCCATAAATATCGATGCTAAGTAATGTGTTGTTATCTCAAAGACAGAGC
Organism: Urechis unicinctus; assembly: GCA_034190875.2. Lineage (NCBI taxonomy): Eukaryota > Metazoa > Annelida > Polychaeta > Xenopneusta > Urechidae > Urechis > Urechis unicinctus. Next base: position 45,757,535 of record CM067348.1, on the reverse strand, counting down.
TAAATGTAGCTTTCTCTCGTCGTTTACCAGATGTCTATCATGCTTATTGCCACTTTTGATGATATTGTAGGTATTTTAGAGATGATAACATGATTTTGATTCTGAATTATGTCACAATAGCGCTGCGTATGGAAATTTAGCTAGCCTTCCCCAGCGCTTCATTAGGCTTACGTATTTCCATCTTGTTTTCTACCTCTGACGGCTCTCGGCACATCTGCTGTCATATGCACTGGTATGTTTAGTATGTATCAGCTTGGGTATGCCCGTGCAAATTCTTGATTGAGGTTGGTTATATTTGTGAGTGAAAGCTTATGCTAATTCCGAATCAAGCTGTGCAATCATGGCCCTCCCGATAACTTCTTTACAGCAATACTGAGTCACTGTAGGCTGATTCGATGTCCGACTGTGCATCAGGAAATAGATTTCAAATGCAATTTGCACCTTAACAGCTACTAATTAATAGAACGATACGCAGGTGCTGTGCTAAGGTGTGCTATGTGTGTGATAGAAATGTTAAGATCGTTGAAGCAAAACCCAACATTAGCTTAGCCTACACGAGTTCAGTATCAGAATGGATAGCACGGTACCGAGTTCCATGCGCGTGTTATTTGACATTACTCGATAGCTACCCAAACGATATACATTATCTGACATCTTTATACATATATGATGATGATGATGGTGGTGGAAATGGTTGTGGTGGTGTTGGTGGTGGGTGCTGTGGTGGTGGTGGTGGTTGTTTTGGTGGTGGTTGAAGCAAAGGTAGTTGTGGCGGCGGTGGTGGGGATTTTTGTGTTGTCAGTGGTGGTGTTGGTGGTGTTGGTGGTGGTTGCGGCGGTGTTTGTGTTGATGATGGTGTTGGTGCAAATTTGATCCATCGACGGCATATAACCCACAAGACTAGTGCGTTCCCCATAAGTTTTATATCTATTCACTAGGTCCAGAAAATGCAATGCGTAACCAAAGTGCTTTTTACAGTGAATAGCACCACGCGGAGTGGTATCATTCATTACAATCTAATGCAGCCATGGTACAAATTAGAGAGCTTGTCAATTCAACTGTCGATTTAGGTGCTCGATATAATTAATCACACGAAGAATCAGCGTTCAATATAGTCTACTAAAAATATTCTATTAATATTGTGCTCCGGCCACTGCATAATGGACATCTTAGGCGGCGAAATGTTCTATATTAGCATTGGCAAGTGCATATGGATAATGATTTCGTTATGACTTTAGTATTGGAATTTCAGTAAAAAGCTTGTTGGAGCTTCTTTACTTGTTTATTGCTCGTTGCGAGCATCAACTGCCCATAATCCTGATATGTCAGAGATTTAGCGACTGTGCTCATAGTCCTGAGTTCCTAGGCCGGATTAGTTGAAGCACCTCCCATTATTTATAGCATGCAACGCTTTTAATATTTTAACCTAGGAAATACCCTCATTTGGAGCCGCTACAAGCCATTGATCAACTTTGTATCACCCTATATTTATGATGATGTTGGGAATTACCCGTCAAAGTCTAATCGCCAACGCCAGTCGCCAAGTGGCTCAAGCACTTATTTGGGGATTCCCAGACCCATTGTGAATATTTGACAAACGACGGGGAGAATCCAGTAAATATATATTTAATCTTAAAAACTGGGAAGCCCAAAAATAACTCTGTGTGGAAGGGACGAGGAGATTGTAAACATATTTCATTCAACTATACGATGGATATTAAATGATATCTTGTTTATTGTGGTGTCAAACAATTACAATTATATGACTCATCAAAGATTACGACTGGATTTACTAACTATATTAATGGCTGACATTTTCACTGTACATGTTGATCGCAATCTATGTAGTTAATAACAGATTTCGGTGATGATATACCAGGGGGGTGAAAATGATATTTATCATGCAAGTTTCATGACTAATGATATATGCCAGCAGCGCAAGTAACATTAAGGCAGTTATAATCCTACCTGTAATGGTTTAACACTTTACAATGGCATTAACAAACGCTATCTGATTAGTGTAACAGCCCGGTAATGACCTGAGCGTCACCACCAATGCAGTACACCACGCCTCATACAGCATCTGTGGTCACGCTCAGATCACATTGGTTGCGCCATAATGAAGTTAACTCACGTCGTATATTAATGGTATATCAAATCTGTAAATAATTGAATTGCAAAATAAAATGATAGAGGAGTCTTTCGGAAAACGTTCGCATTATAAGCAGTGATCGACACCACTCAGGTCGGCATAGTAATACTATAGTTATGGTAGATGTGTGGTCTATCTGCGAATGCTGATGTGATCCACGAATAGAAATGCTTACTACAGACAGAACAAAAAACTATGTAACTGTGGCAAAAGATTTGCCTGCTTAATACATTTAGCCTACTAATCTCATTCCGGACGAAAATAGTACGTCAAGCAAAGGGCTTTCACCTCAACAAACAGCTTGTTTTGCATTTTCGTGATGCCTCTGCTTGGATTTGCATAACCCACTTTTCCTAATTTACCGGAGTTGAAGAAAGTAAACACTATTTTGTGTGCTGAGTGTAATACAGCCATGACAAACTATATATATTAAGTCAGCAAAACAACACAAATAGTTTTCATGTACTTAATGTGAAACGCATAATGCTCGTTTATCAGGTTTGCTCGCAGCAACACGCATTTACACAGGGACATTCCTTTTAGTCGTATTTTGCCTAATATACGCAACCGTTATCCCAAGTCTGTTGGAAATAAATATGCAGAATCAATACGCACTTAAATCTTAGCGAAAAACCCGCCTAGATAGATAACGATGTGCTTTATCATTATCCTGTCGGATGAATTAAGCGCTGCTTGCGATGGTGGTGTAATCCCTAATGCGGGCAACACTTGATCATACCACGCAAGGCAGAATGCCCTGAATATCGCCGAGTGTGACAAAATTGCTAATGCTCATCAACGATATATGCTTTCATTGCAGCGCGAAAATACCATCATAATAATAAATTATACTCCGGAATGCTTATGTATTCTTTAGAAAATGCCTATATAGTGTTTGCATATAATGGTGGTAATGATTTATAATACCACCGAGTACGTTGGATTGCGTCGGTAGCTTACCTACATGTCGCAAATATACGTGTCTTCACCCCAGTCAATAGCATCATTCTTAATTTCGTCCTCACAGTTGCCTAAAGTGACGAAAATGCATGAAATTTAGATTACAAATAGCACGTAGGAGAAGTATATGTTCCAGGTGCCTTTTATCAGGCAAGTTCGATTAACAAATCAGCTTGACGTCAGTAAATTCATATAACTGTGCAACCTTAATTTAACAGAGCCTTCGCATTGTATTGAGCAAACAACACCGGTTTTTTTTATCAAAACACGAACGCTGGAGCGCTAGAATTTATAAATTATTTCTGGTTAATTGCGTGTTAACTATATGCAGCACACACATTTAAAAGCCATGGGCGATATGTTAACATACATGTTTACGACTATTGTTGTCTCTTAAAGGGTTTTATGACAGGCTTTAGCTCTATGGCTAGATATAACGTTTCTTTTGTCGATGTAGTTAAAATAAGAACCATGCTTAACAGTGTACATCAGGTGGCTAACGCATATAATATTTTGCTACTCCCGTCATTATTGACCAACAAATAATTACCCTGCAACGCATTTTAGTCTGTTTGCGGCAACAATATACACACCGTCATCGACATCATCGATATTTCAAGCCATATACGTTATTCTCTTACTGCTATAACCATACCACAATTACGTAAATAAGGCCCAATTAGCAACAGCATTACTTCCGATTTTTTGAAGGAAACACGAAGGAAAAGTAAATGTTTGTTTTTTGACCAATTTATTACAATCGACATTCTTTAGAACCATGCCATTGCGTACATTTAACAAAAACTACTTCTCTTGTAAATGAGAATACGATACGTAACTATCACGTTATTGCTGAAGCTTAGGCGATCATTTTATGTTTAAAAACCCGAAGTGAACAAAAATTGTACGTATAAATCTAAAGAAATAACCACTTACACGTTTACATTGTGCCGAAACTGATACTGTCGAGCAAATTGTCGGCTGTCACTTATCCTGATGAAAAAGGTTAATTTACGTCCAATTCCATTTGTATGTATTGCCCTCAAAACGTTTTTCGGCTTTGCAGTCCACTGGTTTGCGGGATTCTATGTTTATTTATCCTGTTAATTTTGTTATTTCATGCCCTTCGCGTCACATCTGTGCCTGAATGCACAGACCATAAGGCTTCTGGTGAGTTTTCTGCCACATGATGTTTGTTTCTCGGGGCAACTGTATGCAGAATTGCAGTGTAATCATGGCATTAGCCGATTATTTGTTAATATCTCCAGCGCGTTATCGTGGTTAAAGATGGGACCAGGTACATTTTCACAACGGGAAAATACGCAGTGAATTTACCAATCGTGTGCAACACACGTTACATTAAGCTAGGAATAAAACGCTGATGACGTGATATATGACAAGCAATTACAATGTAACATCCTCTCAGTTCGTTTAATTATGTACCCTATTTGAGATCGTATGCAAGCAATGGGAGTCACTATCATTTATTACATTAAGAAATGCTATTACTGTACCAGTATCAGATTACTTGGATATTTTAAGACGTTCCATTTAACGTTGATGCGACACCCTGCAAGATTCAAGCCTTCATAAACTAACAATTACCTGTGCGTCCGGTTAAAAAGCTTATATAACAGTACAAAGGCAAAGACATGCTATTCACATCACGTGCCCGGCGATAAAATATCACGGGTGCTCATGGTGAATAAATACACGGAATGAATACACGGAATTGCAGGGGGTGAATATATTCACTAATACAGCTTGTCGCATTGTGTTATTTGCAATGCGACTTAACTTTAGTGCTTCGGCAACTGACTTACCTAAGTCGTCCTCAAATGTGTTATATCATTTGCGTCAACAAATGGATTGATAACGTCCATTAGGTTCTGCCGCATATAGGACCCCATATCAGTGTTGTAATCAAATGAAATACACCCTGCAAACCAAGATAAGTATTACAGTTCACAAATTTACAACACAGTCTACGTGCCATATAAGAACAACTAAGCGAATAAACAAGACGTAATATCAGTTTTCCAATAAATTTTGCGGATAAATTGATAATCTTAGCGATATCTTGATACATGTATTAGTTATGGTCGACTGAAAAATGTCAAGAAACAGCGCTAGTTGTGGCTATAACTCTGCAATCATAATTATTAGTGTTACTCGGGGATATATGATACCTATATAACATTAATGAATCAGAACAAAAGTTGAATTGCACACTGGTCCTTGCCATAGCAATACACATATGATTTGTGAGCGTACACACACCGTCATTTAAAAGAGCATGGATATTATTTAGTGCTTGCATCCATCGGAATCAGCCACAAGCGCCACAACAGTTGATAAGCAAAAGCAGTTTGTAATCTTCTTGCAAATGCAGGGGCATTATATCATAGACAAAGATTTTTCTTTGAGCCTTTATATAAATGCAATGGATGCTCGTGAATGTATATTATACGGCACCTTGGCATATTTAAATGTATAAGATACCATTGTAGCATGAATCACATCTCCAAAACATGTTGATAAATATGTCGGTATGGTATATTTGCTAAGTCAAACAACATTCCCTGCGTAACTATTTACTTCAGACAATTTTTGCCTGCATCTTGACGCCATTTTGACCCCATAAATTCATACCGACACATAAAGTGCTCTTGTTTAAGTACATACGTTTTAACATTAGCGTCAGGCTAGTAGGACTTACTGGTCACCTCTGCTGCTTGTCCAGGCTTGTGAGCCGCTCTTGTCCGGAATTGGTAGTGACCCGATGTACTATCTAAGTATTGTTATAAGTACAATATATTACGTTAACAATTGTTCAGCAACCGCATTCCATTCATTTAGCAGCCAATGCGCCTGAGCTTGGGTCAGGTGTATCAGCTAAATACGCTAGGCTGGCAGCTGACTTCAGAAACCTCTACTGCTTTTAGGGAACTCATTTAATCTAATTAATGACTAAACAGTAGCTACCAGCATTGATATGGGGATCTGCATGCGGCATATTGCAATAAACGCCGGCAATCAATTTGATGCCACGAAGGGCATGTAATCATTTACCTGGTCGAGTCGGTACGGTAAGAGCGTCACTGACCAAGTATTTAATAGACTGATGTAATCCGTTCAATTATAAATTTATTAGATTCTAGCTTAAGCAAACTGGTGCGCGAGGCGACGCCAAAATTAAATGCTCCGGAAAGTACATCTATGGCATGCATTGTTATTATGTTTTATACAAGAGAGGCCTCGTGAAAATACCTTTATTATAATGATTCCTACAATCAGATATACTTATTTATTTGTTCGATGCAACAATTATTTAGTGCAACAGCTATTAAGTCGATTATATTCTGCTCAAGCTAATAATCATTTCGACTATTGAGCAGTCTCAGCATTTTGCTCACTGTATGCTCATGGACCAATTCTTTTGGTCAGTTATCTTCACTAAAGTAAATACATGAATTAAGTGTCGTCTAATGTAATTCGAAAGTGTATAGCTGAAAAACGATTAAACTTCTTAATTCTAGAATCACCCTGTTTTAAACTGTCTCTGCAGGTGTTGACATCATTAAAATAACATTCAGTGGCCTCATGTCAGCGCAGCCTATGTTCATATTTCATCTTGTTCCGATTTCAACATGACGTTCGTGGTTCTAACATGAGGGATTGATTTTTGATATATCCCTGACTCTCAGATGCTGCACGCTAAATATATGATATCCGTAAACGCTCCCATGCGCACTCTATAGTTCAATGATGGTAAAGCCTATTTATGGATTGCTGCCACACCTATTACATTCCTTAACATTCCATTAACCGAGCTACGTTATACGTCCACATCGACGCCTTCTTTGTACGGCTACAAATATAAAGATAATCAGTTTAATGTAGATCGTTTTGCATACATAAGTTTCCGATATGTCACGCAAAACGTATCGACCAAATTCGCGGTTTGCGCTAAACTAACTGCCTCTTGGTAGTAACCAAGACAGATGGAGATTATGCAGACAAGTTGTGGCGCAACTGTTTATCAGCATATCTTGCCGCTAATTTGACGCACTGTTTCGCCATTTTAAAAATGATCGCTGACATTTCTTTTATTTAAGTGATATTCAATAGATTGCATTTATATTGCAGTTCGCATTTATATATGTATATATATATATATATATATATATATATATATATATATATATATATATATATATATATATATATATATATATATATATATATATATATATATATATATATATATATATATATATATATATATATATATATATATATATATCTGCCACTGCTAAAGCACCTTTTAAGTGGCTTTTACATGAAATAAAATACCAATGATACCAGCCGTAGTTTTATGCATGTCTCGATAAGTGAAGTTATCATTTGTGAATACGCAGATGTGCCCAGCCTGTTATCTGCGTTTTCTCAGGTTGAGAACTTTACAAATCTGTCCCTCCCAGATTAAGACACTTTAGTAGGGTTTCCGTAGGTACTGAATCGGGCAATATTGCACGCATTACAAACTGGATTAATATACTGTGTTATTCAGACACCACAATGCAGCTTATGTTTGCATCAAACTATGGCCTGCATTTTATTTATCAGCATTGAGGCTTTCCGATACCATAATGTCTGCAGTCAAAGATTCCCAGTTACCTAGGAGCTGTTCTCGATACGATTCATAGAAGAAACTATTCGCTGGTATATTCTACTTAGAAACTAAACATTGCAGCTAAACCTACAGTAAACATGTTTTCTTTACTACAAATGATCTTGAGCACAAAAACTACATCGTATTCGACCGAGGGCTGATTGATTTTCACATTCCTTTGACCAAAAGTTTCAATGCTAATGATGTACTGCGCAATCGCGAATCAATCAGGGTATTAAATGTGTAAATGATAGTAATTAGTTGCTCTACGAAATGGATGAAAGTGAACAAGATTTCTATCGAGAAGGTTGCACATTCTGCTATTCTGCTAGCGTGAAATTCATTTATGGTGACAAGGCGTCAATTGTTGTAATGGATAATGGACGCTGCGCATGTCCAATGCGCGAGGATCATGTGAAACAATCATGCGTTATGGGATGCTCCATCATTGTTGTTTCACAGTCATTGTCAAAAACTATCAATTGTTTACGGATGTCTTTGTCCAGTTCGCGAACGGAATAGAGAATTAAGGCTCGTTATCAAATGGAGAAAAATCGTGATTAAATTGCATGGATATTTTGCGCGCAACGAATTGGCATCAGATAGTGTCTTTGCATCGCGACTAAAGATCGGACATCTCTTATAATCCAAATTACCAATCAGAAAGGGAGGAAAAGATTGAGGTTCCAAACATCGCAGCATATTAATTGAGACCATTGTAGGACCGGCTTCACGTACATTCCTCGACGGTTTGTTTTATCTATGCTGCTACTAAATATATATGCGCTATAGTATATATATATATATAAATAAGCAATATATGTATATATATTTATTTATTTGTTTTTATATACATATAGAGGGATATATATATATCTTGCATCTACACCCATATATATATATATATATATATATATATATATATATTAGCACGAACACGACCTTTAGTGGACAGACCGCCAACCTTTCGTAAGGATATGCCAGTATGTCTACATAAAGTCAACGAAAATTTTCGTCCAAATTAATCGAAAATATTTTGGTTTGACCATTCGAATGTGGTAGTATAGTCCTAGTAATGTACACAGATAATCTTTCACGCGTGATTTCATTGGATTTTGGATATAATAGCGAAATAAAATTTTAACAACTAACCATTCGTGGACATAACCTACACACCTCAATATCTTCCATACAACCATATATTCTTCTACTCAAATTTTCGAAATAATGTTTAATCATGTGTGTTGAATATGTTTATTTGAAAAATTAAAATACTTGATTTATTTTTAAATTTCATTACCGAAAAACTTTATTTTTCTCCTTATTCATTAATCTACAACATTAAATTAGATCGCAAAATGCTACCAATGGTTCACAATGATCGCATCTACAACAAATATTATGTTTCCAATCCGTGATGACTAAAATTGATCAAAATATTTCGGTATTCCGCAAATATTAAAAAATATATATGGGTACGAAAGGTGAATTTATACGTATAAATTAATGTCTTAACCTTTCATGGACAACGTTTCGAGGACAAAAAGTATATACCAGCAATAAAAAGTGACAAAAAGATTTGTATTCGCTTTAAACTATTTCACAATATCAATTAAAAGATGCCGAATAAATAATTGATAATTAATGATAGCAATAGTGTACTATAAAAATTGTCCACGAATGGTTGAAGTCCACGGTCATGGTTGTAATCGTCAGTATATATATATATATATATTATATATCTATCTATATATATATATATATATATATATTATAATCGTTTTTTTCGCATAGAATACATGTTCTTCTTTGCGTAACGGTTGTGGTCGGAATTATATCAGTACCAGCTAATTTTATGCGTTAGACTAACTATGGCCATCATTGTCTTAGAATCGGCGCATGTCGTGCTAATGAGCAGCTATGTTGGCCCTTGCCATAAAAAGCCCTGCATGATCTAATCACGCTCTCAGTTTATGGTAAATAATTGACTGCTAATGACATTCCTACAAATAAAGCATTTACCTCCTTTATAATAGGGGTTGCTGGCTGGGCCGTTGATTCTAGCTTGTGGTATGTATTGATGCAACCACTACATTTATCGTGTCTACATATGCTGCAGCAAGTGAATCACAATCAAAATAGACATACCAATATCAACTCTATCCATTTGCCCGTTCAACACCTGGCCTTTGTCTTAGATAAATTATTATACTCACCAGGGGTATCGGTTTGGCCGTTTAATCTTAGGAAAATCATGATGCATCGTTTGCTTTCTCTTATCCAGACGTGGTGAGTACATGTGACAGCACATCCCATCAAGAAATGTAGAGTTTCTCAACATACAGCTTTGGAGTACACAGTTTGTCAAATTAATATTCGGTCTCTCCGGATATGTCATAGGCATGCCGTGTTAACAATGGTCATTTATGTAATGCAATGACAGTATCTCCGATATTAAATACGGTTATATATCTTACCTCCGTTGGTCCTAATGAGCTGCTACAGCTGCTGTTGATGGCTCATATCGATGTATGCAGCGAATATGATTAAATAGTCGCATTCAAAATAGCCAGCAATGTCGCAATAACATGGATTAGGTATCAGCATATATTGCGTGGATTTAGTTACGGTGCATAACAAATTGCCGGCTCCTAACAATAAGTTTCCTTACTATACCTCCGTGTCAGACAAGATTTATAATCTTCGTAATCGGAGCGTGTTTACACGTATTCGTTTGAATTGTGTGCTCGATTTGTCACTGGAGTAAAAAACAATCTATGTGCAAAACACTGATTAGCTGTCCAGCATCCAATAGAGCCAAGCTCTATTGACAAATCAAGGGGACGGTTGTACCATTATTTACGGATGTTATTGATTGTGCGTTATTTGAACCATGTATACCCGGAAAACAACGGAGTCACAATTCATCGTTCCCATTATATTAACTTAATATTGAAACATGGTTATTTCATTTACTGAAAGGTCGGACGAAATATGAGCGATCTACAAATATTTAAAATATACTTCCTAAACTATAACACATACTACGCATAAATAGCTTTCGATATCCCAGTGGACTTATATATAAATGTAATTATGCATTAATTTTTTTATATATACCTACATATATATCTGTATATACATAAATATAAATGTGCATGATATATACATATACATGTATATATATATATATATATATATATATATATATATATATATATATATATATATATATATAATATATATATATATATATATATATATATATATATATATATATATATATATATATATATATATATATATATATATATATAAGCGCATTTGAATCAATTTAGAGAACTATTAAGGCACGCTGATTGATAAGTTTACCTTAACGCTGACTAACACGATTTTGTAATGAGATTGTCCTCACGCATCGTATAAATTTGCACTTCAGGTGAGAGAAATACAAGACCCGCAGCAAGTTTATTAGCAAAAATGTCAAACTCACCAAGCAGCACACAAGATTCGATTAGGTGGGCAACCATCGAGCATTTTCGGAATCAGCCAGACCAAAACTTCGTTGTTCGTTTGTCTAGATGTTAAACTTTAATTCAGATTCATTTCCAAACTATGATCTATTTAATCTGCACGCTAACGATCTTGATAATCTTTTGATGATTCGATGCAGGCCACAAATAACTTTTGTAATGCAGGTTCATGTCATCTAATTTGCCAATTTGTCGAAATCCATTACAATATTTGGGCAATTTGCCACGAATCATTCTCCAGTATTGTGATTTGCTCTGATCGTCAGGATTTCTAACAGTGTGTGTAATTTACATTGAATTTGCTCCGATTCTTTTTTGAGACTCCAGAGTGCATACAATTTTTCATAAGTGACCAACCAGCCAAAAGGATAGACAAATTATGCTAAATAATTCGAACCTATCTCTGCACCAGTTGCGTCTGATAATTAACAGGATAATACAGTAAGATCAGGTCTCGTGCTCGATTTTCGAGTTCAGTGTTTGAACAAACGTATTTAAGTTAGGGAGGATATGATATGATAGCGATCGCGTTAACCTGTGCAGCGCGCACAATCAGCTTGCTAATGTGGCGCAATGGTCTGGTAACGAGATGACGCAATGGCTTACTACCATGCACTGTCTTAAACAATGTTACCAACAGCCAAAGACAGGGGTCCGATTCAACATAAAATGGCACATAGTTTATCTTGCAACGTATATAGTACCTAGATGAAGGGTATATATACATAATATTGCTCTAGCACAACCTGCAGCCCATTACTAATGACGCACCAGGGATCGTCTAGCTGGTTGACTGAAGAGGTGAGCGCCTCGAACGGGTCCATACGGGACAATATACATATCAGATAGCATACGCGCTTCTGAGAGCTTTGAAGTAGATGTGGTTTGTCCAGGCGTCAAAGACAAATATTATGTCGAAGACAAGTTCATCTTGATATTCAGCAATACAAATTATAATATCAAATGTCATTCCTCGGTTAATGATATTTGACAATTTCTCCTCTACCAGGGGTCACACGTTCATCTGGATAGTCAGCAATACAAATTATAATATCAAAGGTCATTCCTCGATAATGGTATTTGACCTTGTCTCCTCTACCAGGGCTCACACGTTCATCTTGATAGCCAGCAATACAAATTATAATATCAAAGGCCATTCCTCTGATAATGGTTTTTGACATCATCTCCTCTACCAGAGGCCACACGTTCATCTTCATAGTAAGCAATACAAATTATAATATCAAAGGTCATTCCTCTGATAATGGTATTTGACCTTGTCTCCTCTACCAGGGCTCACACGTTCATCTTGATAGTCAGCAATAAAAATTATAATATCAAAGGTCATTCCTCTGATAATGGTTTTTGACATCATCTCCTATACCAGAGGCCACACGTTCATCTTCATAGTAAGCAATACAAATTATAATGTCAAAGGTCATTCCTATGATAATGGTATTTGACCTTGTCTCCTCTATCAGGGCCCACACGTTCATCTTGATAGTCAGCAATAAAAATTATAATATCAAAGGTCATTCCTCTGATAATTGTATTTTCAGTGTATCCTCTACCAAGGTCTACCTTTAACAACTTCACGATGGGTGGAAATTGTGAACTAGCAGTGTTCCTTTTTGCAAGCAAACGTTATCCAACAGCAATATCAGTTCATCATTTATCTCCCCTATTCGCGCAGTGTCACCCCGTTCTGACAGGCGTCATATAGGCCCAACACAGCTTACACAGCGAAACAGCATTCACCACGTCAGTCTGATCAAACCATGCGTACTGTAGCACTGGCATGCTAGATATTGCAACATCTGCAGACAAACATATATATATACATAATACGTTACGACCGTTGGGAGACTGATAGAGGGAAAAGACCGTTGGAAGGCTGGTTGATTTAGTCTATAAACAAGATGGCTATAAAGATATATATATATATATATATATATATATATATCTATATATATATATATATCTATATATATATATATCTATATATATATATATATATACATACATATATATCTCTATATATTTATATATCTCATAAATATATATATAGACATCTCTATATCTGTCTATATAATATGTATACTATATTATATATATTAGAGAGAGAATATATCTATATCTGTCTATACAATATATTTATATCTCTCCTTCTATCTTTCTATCTCTCTCTCCCTCTCTCTCTCTCTTTCTCTTTTCTCTCTCTCTCTCTCCCTCTCTGTTTCTCTCTCTTTATCTCTCTCTTTATCTTCGTTATTTCTATCTTTCTCTCTCTCTCTCTCTTTCTCGCTTTCTCACTCTCTTCTCTCTCTCTTCCTCTCTCTCTCTCTATCTCTCTCTCCCCCTCTCTCTCTCTCTCTGTCTCCCTCTCTCTCCTCTCTCTCTCCGTCTCTCTCCTCTCCCTCTCTGTTATCTCTCTCCCCCTTTCTCTCTCTCTCGCTCTGTCTCTCCCTCCCTCCCTCATCCCTCTCTCTCTCTCTCTTTCTCTCTCCCTGTCTCTCTCTCTGTCTCTCTCTCCCCTCTCCTCTCTCTCTCTCTCCCTCTCTCTCTCTCCCTCTCTCTCTCTCTCTCTCTCTCTCTCTGTCTCCCTCTCTCTCTCTCTCTCTCTCTCTCTCTCTCTCTTCTCTCTCTCTCTCTCTCTCTCTCTCTCTCTCTCTCCTCTCTATCTCTCTCTCTCTCTCTATCTCTCCCTCCGCCCCACAGGCCCGATTAACGCATTCCTCATCGTTCAAATCTTTACAGAGGTAATTAATAGTGCATTAGCATAGGAACAGGGTGACCATTAACTTGTCGCTGTGCCAATAAAGTGGTGGGCAAAATGACTTACTTTATCTGCGTGCATGGCTTAAATCAGTCAAACACGAAATAGCCTGCTCCCAGCCACATGCATAAACAACTTGCAACGTTCAACATTAATTATCCGAACATTCCAATGCATCAGATCTAGGGCCTCAGGGCGATTTCTTGTTGGCGCGGTACGACAATGATGTATTATATAACTCTCTGTAACAGGAAAATGGAAGAAGTGACATGGTGCCAATCATGAGCCAAGCAACATTCCTCAACTTTGCACCGAGTAACACAAATCTGTATGTTCATTGTCAAACGTTCTTATATTTTTAATCGTTTATGAGGTGATTATGATGCTTGCATACTATTACAAATCTAATCACTGCTACATTTAATAACATGAATATTCTATGTATTGTTCATAAACGTGCAATTTTCGTATACAGGTATATCTTGCATAATCATAATCTATAGAACATCTTAAGCCAGCCGAAATGATATTTAATACTTAGTTAGCCAATGTTTGTTGCACATTGACTTGGCGGATACTCCAACGGGAATGAGGTCAGATGGACATTAAATAACACGATTTTTCTCCATTATGCACTTATGTAAAACAAGCGAGGATGGGAGTAACTCCTGAGCAGGAAATACGATAGTGCAGATATTAAAATGTGTTTATATACAAACATAAAACACTTTAACAGATGCATAAATATTTATATATATATATACATATATATATATATATATATATATATATATATATATATATATATATATATATATATATATATCTATATATTTAAATAGATATTGTATAAATATATGCGTATATATATGGCAACATATATATATATAAATATATATATATATATATATTTATATATATGTATTTATATATATGTATACATATATATATATTTATACATATACATATTAATACACACACATGTATATATGTATATGTATATATATATATGTATTTATATATATCTATATATATATATATGTATACATGTGTATATATACATATGTATATATATATACATATATATATATATATATATATATATATATATATATATATATATATATATATATATACATGCATATGTATATGCATATTTATATATATTAACGTGTGTGTATACAAACATACATATGTTTTTCGATACGGCCTCTTGTGCCGCATCGACTTCTTACCTTGGAGGATGATATCATTGATAGCGCTTCGACGAGATGTAATATCTTTCTTCAACCAAACACCTTCACTACTCTTTGTGTGCCACGTCATTGCGTGCAGTGACCATATGTTCAACGTCTTCACAACGGACAGTGTGTTACGTCATTGAGTCTACTACATGCAGTTACTTTTTGAATGGCCTTGTACATAATAACTATTCAACACCTTGTTAGTGACATAAGCGATCCAGATGTGACGATGCAAATGATCCTATTTTGTTGCCTTAATTGCATGTATTGTATGCGCATATAATGGTGAAGTTAATAAATTGGATCATCATACGTTTGAAGAAGATGATGATAAAATCTATTAAAATTAATATATGTTTTCTATTCATGATGATGATGATGAAACTGACAATGTGGTAACTTTATCTGTATATTATTGTATCTAGTATGAACGATAATTCAAATGAGACAAACAGAGAATGTTCAACAGGCGAATTTTACAGTTTGTATTTTATATCACTCTGCCAAAACTTCCAAGGCACACATTCCAGGATCATATCGAACTTTTAGACATTGCGAAAAGAATAGTGACGTAGTTTGCTTGAATGGGGTGTGAAGTCAAGCAAATGGTAGCTGTATTCTATCAATACTATAGCTGCGGCGCAGTACGCCTCTGCTTAGTACTGCGATGGCTATTGAAACTATTTATATCTTACCACGAAATTTTGTATATGACGCTAGCCGTATTAGTTGACCAGTATTAGCAGTGTTGCGCTTAGGAGTGCTTAATGCGGCGATTACATGTCAAGGTAGGAACCAACCCTGACTGTTAGTGCAAACATAAAGAAAAACGACAAAAATAATAGCAACACCAGAGAAACAAATTGGTAATTCAGCCACTATCATCTGTGTTCAATGTTAATTCATTTTTGATGCATCAACTTGGAATCTTAGACGACTGCGTGTCGTCGGCCAATTGTATTATAGGGTTTAATTTGTAAAACTTTTCGAAAATGATTGACCTGTAACCGAAATAGCAACGGGTCCAAAACAGATCCTTGAAATGCTCTATTCTGCTTGTACTCGACGCTTTCTGACAATCTTTCTATACACGCGCAATACTGGATATGCAGTAAAGTGATGGGCTGCATATCTTATGCCATACTTATGCGCGATTTAATCGAAAAATTTCAGAAAATGTACAGATCGATCATTTTATAGCTTCCCCAACCGGCAGTTTCACTTCATATGCAGTCTTGGCATTTCGTCCGTAGCATAACTGCATGTTATGGAGTATGCAATGACTGAGGCTAATGCCTTCTTATCTCTTGTAGATAATGCACTCGAAACGTTTGAATCTTAAGGAAGCAATGATTATATTTCAAAGTTTTTAGGTGGTGCTATCGTGACCGCAGCAACTGCTTTCAGGTTTCACAATAGGAACAGCTTAATTGTTGTCATATTGTGTCGTAGTTGTGTCAAGTTTATGCTCTCTATGTATTGGACCAATCCGCCGAACCGTAAACAACTGCAAGCTATCCATGTTGGGCATATCTCTACAGCATACATAGTTGCTTCTCCGGACACCTATATAGACGATTTCGCTAATGCAGTAAATCTCTGCATATTGGCCAGTTTAATCCACAGCCATGAAAACACCAGTTTATTTAATATCTCTACGTGTGGATTGATACAAATAAAGCAAAAGCAAAGAATAAATGACTTCACATATTGATGCTGTATATATAGATAAATATATATTTACATGAATATATATAAAATATGTATATATACATATATATATATATATATATATATATATATATTTATATATAAATCTATACATATGTTAATTTATACATAAATATATGTATATTTATAAATAACTACATATATATATAACTACATATATATATATATATTCATATTTATAAATATATATTTATCTTATATATAAATGTAAACATATATATGTATTTATATATTCATATATATATATTGATAAATATAATTATGTAAACAACATATATATATATATCTATATATATAAAAATATATATATATTGTTACGTATAGATATAAGTATGTATATATATTTATAAGTATATATATATATACCCATATATATATGCATTTATACATATGTATGTATATATATGTACATGTATATATATATCCCTATATATTTATACATATACGATTATATATATATATATATTCATACATATATGCATATATATATATGTATATATATACTTATATCTATATATATTTGTATAAATATTTATACATATACATATATGTATATATATATATATATATATATATATATATATATATATATATATATATATATATATATATATATATATATATATATACATTTATATATATATATTTATATGTATCTAAATGTATATAATGCTGTGTACCTTTACATAATTAAGCAAATGACAGTTAAAAATCTTAAGGCTTATTCATGGCGTCATTTTGTGTGTCGGATGACTACATTATGTTTGCATAAGTGGCTGCCTTTCTAAAATATTAGTCAGCTTGTCATCAATGATGTTGTAAGAATGCTAAGTTGGAAGCGTACAACCCATCAAAGCCTTAACCCAGTTATACTTTTCATTTATGTTGAATGATATTCCCGTCTCGAAATATCGATTGACTCTGGCTCAATTACGTTGGTATGTCAATAAAAGGTACATTTATTGATTGCGATTGTTTGTTTTTGTGGCAGGCATATATCTAGCTGAATCAGCCGTGTATGCCTATTTTGAACTTCGAATAAGAAGGTCCATCTTTGAGGCAATGTGTAACATCTTTCTCAATAGAACTTCTATACAATAATCACATTTCAATCTGTAACAATATGAAACGTTGTATACCTCTATACAGAGGTAATGCTTATCATTATCTAAAACAGCATCTTCATAGTTCTGCTATTTCTTGAATCGTCCAGCCAGGTTGTTTTTGATCTTACTTTAGCTTATGCAATGAGTCTTCTTTGCTGACTGCAACAGCCATGCACGCTCGTAAATGTTTGCCAGTCTCCCCATGGCTCGCATCACAGAAACGGGTTATTAATTACGTGTTATTTTGCCTTTGAGACAAAGGGCGAACGACCTACCAAGGGTACTGATGGTTACTCTTGGAGGATCGTTGAAGGTGAAATATCCATGAAGCTAGAACAACATAGTAGTGGTTTTAAGCCACCTCTTTCAATGACCACTTGCTTGTGAGCTTGTAAATCCGAAATATGTGGTCGATATAACGATATCTTATGAAAACCACTAAAACCAATCACGATTTGCGACTAGACCTTTATATTCATGACGTCGTTGAACGAGCATCAGCTCTTATGTACCCAGCAGTTGGTTTAATGTCTACATAATACAATTTTACCAGATGTGGACTAACATTCCGACGAGCATGATTTATTGTGGCCTGAACAAACTTGATTTCCCACATAAGCGGCTCTTGTAAGTTAGAACGGCCGATGTCTCTTTGGTTATATACAGCATTATTAAATAGAGCTTGTTGCAAAGAATGTAAGATGTTTCATTGTTGTAAAACCGTACATCAAATCATACCTTATTGCTAATCTCTTGCAACTTCAACATTGCGCGGTTACTTAGTACCTGAAGTCATACGTTATTGATGTGGTGAAATTAAAAACATAAAGCAAACGCAAGGCTATAAGATAGATTTATCATTATATGGTGTAACAGATTGGCTCGTCATTTATGATGGAATATAGTTACAACACCAGTCATAGTAACGCTACTTTTCCTAGGTTACGAGTGACTAGAGAGAGAATGAGAGTAATACAGGCATAGGCACATGTGTAAACGGAATTTTACATCGCGGCAGCGAAAATCGTCTCACAAATGAACTCCATGCGATTGAATCGCATTTATTGAGCTGACATACCCATAACACTTAGGCCCTGAATGCTTTTTCTTATTTTGGACGTTGCACGATTAATACATGGGCAAGTAGAAATGGTTGGAAAGGTCGTCTCTTGTGCAGTACCCAATATAGCGGTTAAACACTGGCACTCCAACTAACGCTATGTGTATTCGTTGTGGAGATATTTGGCGTCACATTTTCATGGCCAATAATCCTAATTCATTAGCGATTCTCGGATAATATATTCGATTGATAATCGTATTGCACCTCATTTTTAGGGAATAATTTCTCATAAACATGCATACCATACCAATTCGAGGATTGCTATCAATAAATAAGCTTTTGAGACCAACTGAAATCAACATCGTTGTGTGACACATAAACTACGACGTTATGCACTTGAACGAGTGTGCTAACTACGAAGCATTCATCGAAGGTTTCGATAAATTAGCCCTTTTTATCCACCATCTCAAAACATGTCTAAAAGATCATTTATTCTATGAAACTTGATATCATGAATTGACTTATTGTTGAGGGTGGGATGCCTATTGCTCGGTTTCGATAACCTGCCACATTTGATACTCGGGTTCCTGCTATCGATCAAACTATTCGTCATACTTGTATGGCAAAGTTATACGACTATTGGGTGCGGGCTGTGACACAGCCACACTATTCAGAAGCGCAATTCGCTACAACACATATCATTGAATATCAATTGTCCAGCTTAAATCAACACCAGTAAGCTCGTATAATAAATTTAATAGATAGTGTCGAAACGATCTTTTGTGTCAGCCTAGAGAATCTGACATAGAAGTAAATTATTCTGTCTTGCGGCTTCCATTGATCACGTAACGTTATCACGGTTCCCAGTCGACGTAGGTGTCGGTGTCAAGGGTTATGCCAAGTTAATTCAAGGATATATCAAAGATTTTGACAACCAGTTATCCTCTTGTCAACCTTTAATGTCTATAGTTATTGCCAATTACCTAGAAGTCAATGACACCCGTCAATTACTCTGGATGCGTACCTACGGCCTATGGTCCAACCCACTGTTTATGATGCTCAGATGTACAAAGCCAAAGTAAATGTCACTGATTTAGGCACGTTACTACGCCGATAGCCTATATATCTTCTTTAAGAGTCAATCGACATAATGTTGACAATGGCAAAATGGTATTGTTTTCTCAATAATGATTTAGGTATCTTGATTATGTTATGCCAGAGTTGTATGCGGCGCATATGGAAACACAATTTTAGACAACAGTGATTGCCTCGCACATATGCAGATACATTCCAGCTACCCCGTAATTTTTACCTTGATAAGTAAAGTAGAAATTTCTGTCGATGCGCTGCAAGTGATAATTTTTAGATATGCCTTCGGGGTAAATTGTGCAGTGTGTTGCTGACACGTAGGCGGCAACTCTGTTCTATGATGTAGCAGTGGGTTCCGAAAAGTTTACGCGTCTCATTGGAAAATGCGTCATTACGTGTACGACATGCTTAGTTGAGAGTAATTCAAGTTGACGTCTCTCCGAATTAGTAATACGTTTGTCCCATTAAGTTGATTCGCCGAAGAGAATACCAAATGAGCGCATATGCTCCCACCATTAACGTCAGGATTCATTTAGAGCAGGAAATAGACTGTTATTAATGAAATAATTAAATATCAAGCCTCTTAAGTCTCCTACAGCCGTACTAAAGTAATGAAGCAATATATTGATATGCGGCAAAAGCTCAAATCGCAACCCCCCTTCCCTCCTCCCCGGTACATTGACCCGGTACGGGTGCCTCGGACATGCGTAACTTGGATTAAATCTATCGCGTAGTAAAAATAATTGTACTTGGCATGTTTGTATGCCAGAATAATATAAGTGTAGATAGTAAGATTCTTATAACTATCACTTGTCTGAGAAGTCGCCAGACTCGCACAACATATCGGACATATCGAGTAGTTAAAGCTTTTTTGGTTATATTGGTAATTGGTCGTATCAACAAGCCCTTAACTCGGTAATCAACTAACAATAAACCGCATCGAACAAAATGCATCAACAATAATGTTGTTTTGACAAATATATGTTGCAGCCTATTATTGAATCGCACTCCTCTGGTTGGATAATCAGTCAATTTGTTATTTAAATCATAGTCGCCGTTGCCTTGATGCCACTATGCATTATATTTATTTGTGAGTCATTCCTCATGCTTCCCGTCAGACGTTGGAAATATATTCACAACGCAGACTCACGTCTTTGATAACATCAATGTTTCTGCGCGCATATCGGAATCCCAAGGAACTTGTCTCAAATAGGTATTGTAATATGATGAGCTTGCTACTCTCTGTAGCAACAGAATATATGCCAGCCCATAAGTGAAGAAGTCATGTTTACACATGTAACTAGCGATATAGCCTGCGATATGTTGCCATAGGATAGATTCATTAACGTTTAATATGTTTGTCTGGGTCTGTCGAATCATTCTAAAATCGAACTGCGCTTGAGAGGTAGCCAAAATATCCGACTTACAAATAATAGTACATCAGTGATAGTGGTGTCGCCGACCAGTAAACAGAAATTGTACATATGTAGATTGAGCAAACTAAATAATACAATATAAGAAGATAAGATATCAGAGTATGAGAAGAAAGCTGAATTCCTGCTGTTTTCAACCTGAATAGATCGCGTTAGAGAGAGGGAGGGACAAGATAAGGAAATGAAGAATGCATGAAAGGAAGAATGTGAAAGGAGGAATGAAAATGGGTATGCACTATGGCTCGTCTATACAATGTAAAGTGTCTTTCTAGGAGATTGCATGCAGCGAGTATTTTACATGTTGCTGAAATACTATCCTTTGTTATAACGGAATTGTTACTTCTTGGAGCAACTACTTCAGTTTAGACTAGATGATTCTTTGGGTGCAAGCCAACGCTCCCGATACTTACATCAATTGATTGTTGAGTAGCGTTCAAGGTAATTTTCAAAAGCCATTTGCCTATGTATAAATTCGTTAAGTACCGTTCATATATAATCTCTTCTGGATGATGTCAGGATCTTTCATAGGTAACATAGAGATAATTGTCTTGTGGAGAACTTCATTTAATGTTCTAACTCTTTGACGTTAATACCTTAAAAGGTGTCATTATTATACCGACGATGTGATAGTGAGGAATCACAGTCTGATAATTCGTGCAATTAAGAATAATTCACATATACTTGGCTAGGCAGCCCTCAAACGAGAACCTTCATTCTCACAAAATGTGATTAATAGTATTAACAGGCTCTCCATAGCAGTAAGTTTATTCTGCCGTCACCCTATCGAAATTTGTTCGTTGTTTACATTGACGAGATGAAAGACAGCTCTACCTGGGCAGCTTACACAGAGGATGGCATGAAGTCTATTTAGTCATTATCGTTAAGCGGTTTAGACTAAACAGCAGCCATATTGATACCTTTCCGTTATCAGCATTCTATTGATGGACGAGGAGAGATCAGCCGACGAAAAACCTTGTACCGTTTTCCGCTGGCTCAGTGCGTTAGATTACAATGGAGAAGCATTATTAATTAACGTATCGGCCCCTCTTACTCACCCATTGAGATCGACACAATACCGCCAAGTATTAGAAAACGAGACAAAGGGCCCAATGATTGTCGTCTACCTAATGTTTACCTGTGGTAAGCTTTCGTTTACGACAATAAACATCCATTGCTTAGTTTGCCTACACAAACATCGACCGCAAGTCGAGTATGTGCGTTGTGGTGTTCTATATACGAATCTAAATGAAAGTTCAGTGGCTATTGCGCATTTCTAGGGACCATTATATTGCAAGCTCTAATTGAAATAAAATGGGCAATTTTATATACATATACATATACATATATATATATATATACATATGTATATATACATATATATATATATATGTAAATATATAAATATAAGTATATATGTATAAAATATATATACATATATATATATACATGTATACATATATATATACATATATATATATATAAATATATATGTATGTATATATATATATATATATATATATATATATATATATATATATATATATATATATATATATATATATATATATATATATATATCAGTTGTATTGACGATATAAGCTTACCCCATTGCTATCATTGAACGCACTGACTCGTATGTGTATATTAGTGGCATGCACCGCTCTTTGATGATACACATAAAGCTCATAAGTTATATCATTTGTAAAATAAAATATTTGGTTATCGATTTACGTCGTGTTGAATTGCCTATTACTGTTGCTACACATCATATGACGATAATATTATCAGAGATATCATGCGTTGTTTTCAAAGTGACGCAGAAGTTTTGTAAGGGTTGATTGTGGCTCTACATTTCTTAATAAGCTAAGGCATAACTGATAGACTATCTTGCATTGTACGAGGAAGAAGAAATAAACTTTTCTGGATTGAACGATGCGGAACACTTTTACGCAACGAGCGCCGCAAGATTTTCGTGTGCAAATATGTATTTTATATACTTGCGACGAACGCACAAAAAAACTACATCTCAGTCGTAACGTAGAAACCCATTACATAAACCGCCTCTCTCTACTGATCGACGCGCAATATATTTCGATGCTATGGCATTAGGCAATCAACTCATACATTGAATTAACCATGTAAGCTGTGACTCTCATAGTATCGTAAATACTTATCACATTAGTGTATGGAAATAACAAAGTGAACTAACGAACACCTAGGCCTATACTTGACCTGTCTGCTCCTTACTCGTGCATCGTAGAACAAAATACATAGTCATATATACAAATATAAGAGAAAACCTACAATGCATCAGAGCAGGACGACACTTTACTGAGCAAGAGACGGCGCCGGGGATCTGTATTAATGCTCTGGCCATGTGTCTGCATAACCATTCAAAGAGAAACCGTTAACCGTTGCAGAGAGAAGTAGGGAGAATACGCAGCTCAGTATTAGCAACGCAATAAAGCCAAATAAATGTCCAGTAACGAAAAATCGGAGGCAAATTACGAGACAGCAACACTTGCTGCGTCTATATATAGTGCGAAATTCGGGCAAGAGATGACTGCTAGATAACCCTAAAATAGATTTACCATATCATATTGTTCATTTGTTGTGACCCCTACATCGTTAAATAGATGACCATATAATGGTGTGTTACGTTACGAAAGACTGGTGATGATGATTTGTATGAATAGTTGATCACGATATCATTACTTGTATACATTGCTTTCTATTCGTTAATGCCCGATTGAAAAGTACGACAAACATACGTTTCCTTGGCCTTAATGCCGCCCCTTCGCCATAAACCCGCTTCTTCGACCTAATCCCGTTTATATAGTTATATAGTCTTCTACTGCCTAAATGAGATACAATAATGCAGTGGAATATTCGATCACTTTACCTACGACTCCATAAATATAGATGCTAAGTAATGTGTTGTTATCTCAAAGACAGAGCTAAATGTAACTTTCTCTCGTCGTTTACCAGATGTCTATCATGCTTATTGCCACTTTTGATGATATTGTAGGTATTTCAGAGATGATAACATGATTTTGATTCTGAATTATGTCACAACAGCGCTGCGTATGGAAATTTAGCTAGCCTTCCCCAGCGCTTCATTAGGCTTACGTATTTCCATCTTGTTTTCTACCTCTGACGGCTCTCGGCAAATCTGCTGTCATATGCACTGGTATGTTTAGTATGTATCAGCTTGGGTATGCCCGTGCAAATTCTTGATTGAGGTTGGTTATATTTGTGAGTGAAAGCTTATGCTAATTCCGAATCAAGCTGTGCAATCATGGCCCTCCCAATAACTTCTTTACAGCAATACTGAGTCACTGTTGGCTGATTCGATGACCGACTGTGCATCAGGAAATAGATTTCAAATGCAATTTGCACCTTATCAGCTACTAATTAATAGAACGATACGCAGGTGCTATACTAAGGTGTGCTATGTGTGTGATAGAGATGTTAAGATCGTTGAAGCAAAACTCAACATTAGCTTAGCCTCCACGAGTTCAGTATCAGAATGGATAGCACGGTACCTAGCTCCATGCGCGTGTTATTTGACATTACTCGATAGCTACCCAAACGATATACATTATCTGACATCTTTATACATACATATATGATGATGATGATGATGATGATGATAATGATGATGATGATGATGATGATGATAATGATAATGATGGTGTTTGTAATGACTGTGGTGGTGGTGGTGGTGGGTGCAATGGTGGTGGTGGTGGTTGCTGTGGTGGTGGTTGAAGCAAAAGTGGTGGTGGCGGCGGTGGTGGGGTTTTTTGTGGTGTCGGTAGTGTGCTGGTGGTGGTGGCGGCGGTGTTAGTTTTGATGATGGTGATGCAAATTTGATCCATCGACGGCATATTACCCACAAGACTAGTGCGTTCCCCATAAGTTATATATCTATTCACTAGGTCCATAAAATGAAATGCGTAACCAAAGTGCTTTTTTACAGTTAATAGCACCACGCGGAATGATATAATTCATTACAATCTAATGCAGCCATGGTACCAATTAGAGAGCTTGTCAATTCAACTGTCGATTTTCGATTTAAGTGCTCGATGTAATTAATCACACGAAGAATCAGCGTTCAATATAGTCTACCAGAAAAGTATTCTATTAATATTGTGCTCCGGCCACTGCATAATGGACGTCTTAGGCGGCGAAATGTTCTATATTAGCATTGGCAAGTGCATATGGATAATGATATCGTTTTGACTTTAGCATTGGAATTTCAGTAAAAAGCTTGTTGGAGCTTCTTTACTTGTTTATTGCTCGTTGCGAGCATCAACTGCCCATAATCTTGATATGTCAGAGATTTAGCGACTGTGCTCATAGTCCTGAGTTGCTAGGCCAGATTAGTTGAAGCACTTCCCATTACTTATAGCATGCAACGCTTTTAATATTTGAACCTAGGAAATACCCTCATTTGGAGCCACTACATGCCATTGATCAACTTTGTATCACCCTATATTTATGATGATGTTGGGAATTACCCGTCAAAGTCTAATCGCCACCACCAGTCGCTAAGTGACTCAAGCACTATTTTGGGGATTCCCAGACCCATTGTGAATATTTGACAAACAACGGGGAGAATCCAGTAAATATATATTCAATCTTAAAAACTGGGAAGCCCAAAAATAACTGTGTGGAAGGGACGAGGAGATTGTTAACATATTTCATTCAACTATACGATGGATATCAAATGATATCTCGTTTATTGTGGAGTCAAACAATTACAATTATAGGACTCATCAAAGTGTACGACTGGATTTACTAACTATTATAATGGCTGACATTTTCACTGTACATGTTGATCGCAATCTATGTAGTTAATAACAGATTTCGGTGATGATAACCAGGGGGGTGAAAATGATATTTATCATGCAAGTTTTCATGACTAATGATATATGCCTGCAGCGCAAGTAACATTAAGGCAGTTACAATCCTACCTGTAATGGTTTAACACTTTACAATGGCATTATCAAACGCTATCTGATTAGTGTAATGACCTGAGCGTCACCACCAGTGCAGTACACCACGCCTCATACAGCATCTGTGGTGACGCTCAGATCACATTGGTTGCGCCATAATGAAGTTAACTCACGTCATATATTAATAGTATATCAAATCTGTAAATAATTGAATTGCAAAATAAAATGATAGAGGAGTCTGTCTGAAAAAGTTCGCATTATAAGCAGTGATCGACACCACTCAGGTCGGCATAGTAATACTATAGTTATGGTAGATGTGTGGTCTATCTGCGAATGCTGATGTGATCAACGAATAGAAATGCTTGCTACAGACTGAAAAAAACCCCCTGTAACTGTGGCAAAAGATTTGCCTGCTTAATACATTTAGCCTACTAATCTCATTCGGACGAAAATAGTACGTCAAGCAAAGGTCTTTCACCTCAACAAACAGCTTGTTTTGCATTTTCGTGATGCCTCTGCTTGGATTTGCATGACCCACTATTCCTAATATACCGGAGTTGAAGAAAGTAAACACTATTTTGTGTGCTGAGTGTAATCCCGTGACATACTCTATATATTAAGTCGGCAAAACAACACAAATAGTTTCCATGTACTTAATGTGGAACGCATAATGCTCGTTTATCACGTTTGCTCACTAAACACCCATTTACACTTGGACATTCCTTTAGTCGTATTTTGCCTAATATACGCAACCGTTATCCCAAGTCTGTTGGAAATAAATATGCAGAATCAATACGCACTTAAATCTTAGCGAAAAACCCGCCCTAGATAGATAACGATGTGCTTTCTCATTATCCTGTCGGATGAATTAAGCGCTGCTTGCGATGGTGGTGTAATCCCTAATGCAGGCAACACTTGATCATACCACGCAAGGCAGAATGCCCTGAATATCGCCGAGTGTGACAAAATTGCTAATGCTCATCAACGATATATGCTTTCATTGCAGCGCGAAAATACCATCATAATAATAAATTATACTCCGGAATGCTTATGTATTCTTTAGAAAATGCCTATATAGTGTTTGCATATAATGGTGGTAATGATTTATAATACCACCGAGTACGTTGGATTGCGTCGGTAGCTTACCTACATGTCGCAAATATACGTGTCTTCACCCCAGTCAATAGCATCATTCTTAATTTCGTCCTCACAGTTGCCTTAAGTGACGAAAATGCATGAAATTTAGATTACAAATAGCACGTAGGAGAAGTATATGTTCCAGGTGCCTTTTATCCGGCAAGTTTGATCAACAAATCAGCTTGACGTCAGTAAATTCATATAACTGTGCAACCTTCATTTAACTGAACTTTCGCATTGTATTGAACAAACAAGACCGGTTTTTTTATCAAGACACGAACGCTGGAGCGCTAGAATTTATAAATTATTTCTGGTTAATTGCGTGTTAACTATATGCAGCACACACATTTAAAAGCCATGGGCGATATGTTAACATACATTTTTACGACTATTGTTGTCTCTTAAAGGGTTTTATGACAGGCTTTAGCTCTATGGCTAGATATAACGTTTCTTTTGTCGGTGTAGTTAAAATAAGAACCATGCTTAACAGTGTACATCAGGTGGCTAACGCATATAATATTTTGCTACTCCCGTCATTATTGACCAACAAATAATTACCCTGCAACGCAGCCTGTTTGCGGCAACAATATACACACCGTCATCGACATCATCGATATTTCAAGCCATATACGTTATTCTCTTACTGCTACAACCATACCACAATTACGTAAATAAGGCCCAATTAGCAACAGCATTACTTCCGATGGAAGTTATGAAGGAAACCACGAAGGAAAAGTAAAGGTTTGTTTTTTGACAGACCAATTTATTACAATCGACATTCTTTAGAACCATGCCATTGCTTACATTTAACAAAAACTACTTCTCTTGTAAATGAGAATACGATACGACACAAAACCATAACTAGCAAGTTATTGCTGAAGCTTAGGCGATCATTTTATGTTTAAAAACCCGAAGTGAACAAAAATCGTACGTATAAATCTAAAGAAATAACCACTTACACGTTTACATTGTGCCGAAACTGATACTGTCGAGCAAATTGTTGGCTGTCACTTATCCTGATGAAAAAGGTTAATTTACGTCCAATTCCATTTGTATGTATTGCCCGCAAAACGTTTTTCGGCTTTGCAGTCCACTGGTTTGCGGAATTCTATGTTTATTTATCCTGTTAATTTTGTTATTTCATGCCCTTCGCGTCATATCTGTGCCTGAATGCACAGACCATAAGGCTTCTGGTGAGTTTTCTGCCACATGATGTTTGTTTCTCGTGGCAACTGTATGCAGAATTGCAGTGTAATCATGGCATTAACCGATTATTTGTAAATATCTCCAGCGCGTTATCATGGTTAAAGATGGGGCCGGGTACACTTTCACAACGGGAACAATACGCAGTGAATTTACCAATCGTGTGCAACACACGTTACATTAAGCTAGGAATAAAACGCTGATGACGCTTGTTACTAGACCAGATGGCGTGATATATGACAAGCAATCACAATGTAACATCCTCTCCGTTCGTTTAATTATGTACCCTATTTGAGATCGTATGCAAGCAATGGGAGTCACTATCATTTATTACATTAAGAAACGTTATTACTGTACCAGTACCAGATTACTTGGATATTTTAAGACGTTCCATTTAACGTTGATGCGACACCCTGCAAGATTCAAGCCTTCATAAACTAACAATTACCTGTGCGTCCGTTTAAAAAGCTTATATAACAATACAAAGGCAAAGACATGCTATTCACATCACGTGCCCGGCGATAAAATATCACGGGTGCTCATGGTGAATAAATACACGGAATGAATACACGGAATTGCAGGGGGGAATATATTTACTAATACAGCTTGTCGCATTGTGTTATTTGCAATGCGACTTAACTTTAGTGCTTCGGCAACTGACTTACCTAAGTCGCCTCAAATGTGTTATATCATTTGCGTCAACAAATGGATTGATATCGTCCATTAGGTTCTGCCGCATATAGGACCCCATATCAGTGTTGTAATCAAATGAAATACAGTTCACAAATTTACAACACAGTCTACGTGCGATATAAGAGCAACTAAGCGAATAAACAAGACGTAATATCAGTTTTCCATTAAATTTTGCGGATAAATTGATAATCTTAGCGATATCTTGATACATGTATTAGTTATGGTCGACTGAATAATGTCAAGAAACAGCGCTAGTTGTGGCGATAACTCTGCAATCATAATTATTAGTGTTACTCGGGGATATATGATACCTATATAACATTAATGAATCAGAACAAAAGTTGAATTGCACATGGTCCTTGCCATAGCAATACACCTATAATTTGTGAGCGTACACACACCGTCATTTAAAAGAGCATGGATATTATTTAGTGCTGGCATCCATCGGAATCAGCCACAAGCGCCACAACAGTTGATAAGCAAAAGTAGTTTGTAATTTTCTTGCAAATGCAGGGGCATTATATCATAGACAAAGATTTACTTTGAGCCTTTATATAAATGCAATGGATGCTCGTGAATGTATATTATACGGCACCTTGGCATATTTAAATGTATAAGATACCATTGTAGCATGAATCACATCTCCAAAACATGTTGATAAATATGTCGGTATGGTATATTTGCTAAGTCAAACAACATTCCCTGCGTAACTATTTACTTCAGACAATTTTTGCCTGCATCTTGACGCCATTTTGACCCCATAAATTCATACCGACACATAAAGTTCTCTTGTTTAAGTACATACGTTTTAACATTAGCGTCAGGCTAGTAGGACTTACTTGTCCGGAATTGGTAGTGACCCGATGTACTATCTAAGTATTGTTATAAGTACAATATATTACGTTAACAATTGTTCAGCAACCGCATTCCATTCATTTAGCAGCCAATGCGCCTGAGCTTGGGTCAGGTGTATCAGCTAAATACGCTGGGCTGGCAGCTGACTTCACAAAACCTCTACTGCTTTTAGGGAACTCATTTAATCTAATTAATGACTAAACAGTAGCTACAAGCATTGATATGGGGATCTGCATGCGGCATATTGCAATAAACGCCGGCAATCAATTTGATGCCACGAAGGGCATATAATCATTTACCTGGTCGACTCGGTACTGTAAGAGCGTCATTGACCAAGTATTAGATAGACTGATGTAATCCGTTCAATTTTAAATTTATGAGAGTCTAGCGTAAGCAAACTGGTGCGCGAGGCGACGCCAAAATTCAATGCTTCGGAAAGTACATCTATGGCATGCTTTGTTATTATATTATATACAAGGGAGGCCTCGTGAAAATACCTTTATTATAATGATTCCTACAATCAGATATACTTATTTATTTGTTAGATGCAACAATTATTCGGTGCAACAGCTCTTAAGTCGATTATATTCTGCTCAAGCTAATAATCATTTCGACTATTGAGCAGTCTCAGCATTTTGCTCACTGTATGCTCATGGACCAATTCGTTTTGTCAGTTATCTTCACTAAAGTAAATACATGAATTTAGTGTCGTCTAATGTAATTCGAAAGTGTATAGCTGAAAAACGATTAAACTTATTAATTCTAGAATCACCTTGTTTTAAACTGTCTCTGCAGGTGTTGACATCATTAAATAACATTCAGTGGTCTCATGTCAGCGCAGCCTATGTTCATATTTCATCTTGTTCCGATTTCAACATGACGTTCCTGGTTCTAACATGAGGGATTGATTTTTGATATATCCCTGACTCTCAGATGCTGCACGCTTAATATATGATATCCGTAAACGCTCCCGTGCGCACTCTATAGTTCAATTATGGTAAAGCCCATTTATGGATTGCTGCCACATCTATTACATTCCTTAACATTCCATTAACCGAGCTACGTTATCAATTTATCTTACGTCATACATCGACGCCTTCTTTGTACGGTACTACAATGTACGGCTATATGAAGATAATCAGTTTAATGTAGATCGTTTTGCATACATAAGTTTCCAATATGTCACGCAAAACGTATCGACCAAATTCGCGGTTTGCGCTAAACTAACTGCCTCTTGGTAGTAACCAAGACAGAGATGGAGATTATGCGGACACGTTGTGGCGCAACTGTTTATCAGCATATCATGCAGCTAATTTGACGCACTGTTTCGCCATTTTGAAAATGATCGCTGAAATTTCTTTCATTTAACTGATATTCAATAGATTGCATTTATATTGCAGTTCGCATTTATATATATATATATACTATCCACAGCTTTAAGCACCTTTTAAGTGGCTTTTACATGAAATAAAAGGCCAATGATACCAGCCGTAGTTATATGCATGTCTCGATAAGTGAAGTTATCATTTGTGAATACGCAGATGTGCCTAGCCTGTTATCTGCGTTTTCTCAGGTTGAGAACTTCATAAATCCGTCCCTCGCAGATTGGTTTCCTTAGGTAGTGAATCGGGCAATATTGCAGGTATTACAAACTGGATTAATTTACTGTATTATTCAGACACAATGCAGCTTATGTTTGCATCAAACTATGGCCTGTATTTTATTTATCAGCATTAAGGCTTTCCGATACCATAATGTCTGCAGTCAAAGATTCCCAGTTACCTAGGAGCTATTCTCGATGCGATTCACAGAAGAAACTATTCGCTGGTATACTCTACTTAAAAACTAAACATTGCAGCTAAACCTACAGTAAACATGTTTTGCACAACGTGTTTCTTTACTACAAATGATCTTGAGCACAAAAGCTACATCGTATTCGATCGAGGGCTGATTCATTTTCACATTCCTTTGACCAAAAGTTTAAATGCTAATGATGTACTGCGCAATCGCATTTTTCAAAATGAAAGCTAATTGTGTATTTATTTGAAGATTGATTGCATCAACACCTATCACGAATATACATTTACTGACCCATCTCAACACAGTCTCCGCAAGGCATAAACGAATCAAGTAGGGTATTAAATGTGTAAATGATGTTCATTTTAATTACTCTACGAAATGGATGAAAGTGCACAACATTTCTATCGAGACGGTTGCACATTCTGCTGGTACATAGCGTGCAATTCATTTATGGTGACAAGGCATCAATTGTTGTAATGGATAATGGACGCTGCGCATGGCCAATGCGCGAGGATCATGTGAAACAATTATGCATTATGGGGTGCTCCATCATTGTTGTTTCACAGTGATGGTCCGAAACTATCAATTGTTTACGGATGCCTTTGTTCAGTTCGCGCACGGAATGGAGAATTGAGGCTCGTTATCAAACGGAGAAAAATCTTAATCGAATTGCATGGACATTTTGCGCGCAACGAATTGGCATCAGAGAGTTTCTTTTCATCGCGACTACAGATCGGGCATCTCTTATAATCCAAATTACCAATCAGAAAGGGAGGAAAAGATTGAGGTTTCAAACATTGCAGCATATTTAATTGAGACAATTAAAGGACCGGTTTCATGTACATTCCACGACGGTTTGTTTTATCTCCGCTGACTAACTAAATAGGCAAAATTCGCTGTAGATATATATATACATACACACACACACACACGCACACACACACACACACACACACACACACACACACACACACATATATATATATATATATATATATATATATATATATATATATATATATATATATATATATATATATATATATATATATATATATATATATATATATATCATTGTCTTGAAATCGGCGCATGACGTGCTAATAAGCAGCTATTCTGGCCCTTGCAATAAAAAAGCCCTGTATGATCTATTCACGCTCTCAGTTTATGGTCAATAATTTACTGCTAATGACATTCCTACAAGTAAAGCAATTACCTCCTCTATAATAGGTGTTGCTGGCTTGGCCGTTGATTCTAGCTTATGGTACGTATTGATGCAACCACTACATGTATCGTGTCTACATATGCTGCAGCAAGTGAATCACAATAAAAAATAGACATACGAATATCAACTCTATCCATTTCTCCGTTCAACATCTGGCCTGTGTCTTGACAAATTATTATACTCACCAGGGGTATCGGTTTGCCCGTTTAATCTTTGGAAAATCATGATGCATCGTTTGCTTTCTCTTATCCAGACGTGGTGAGTACATGTGACAGCACATCCCATCAAGAAATGTAGAGTTTCTCAACATACAGCTTTGTAGTACACAGTTGCAAAATTAATATTCGGTCTCTCCCGGATATGCCATAGGCATGCTGTGTTAATAATGGTCAGTTATGTAATGCAATTACAGTACCTCTGATAATAAATACGGTTATATCTTACCTCCGTTTGCTCTAATGAGCAGCTACAGCTGCTGTTGATGGCTCATATCGATGTATGCAGCGAATATGATTAAATTTTCATATTCAAAATAGCCAGCAATGTCGCAATAACATGGATAAGGTAACACCATATATTGCGTGGATTTAGTTATGGTGCATAACAAATTGCCGGCTCCTAACAATAAGTCTCCTTAATATACCTCCGTGTCAGACAAGATTTGTAATGTTCGTATTCGGAGCGTGTATACACGTTTGAATTGTGTACCCGAATTGTCACTGGAGTAAAAAACAATCATTATGAGCAAACACTTATTAGCTGTCCAACATCCAACAGGCCAAGCTCTATTGACAAACCAAGGGGACGGTTGTACCATTATTTACGGACGTTATTGATTGTGCGTTATTTGAACCATGTATACCCGGTAAACAACGGATTGCTAATATGTTTACCCTTTGAAAATCAAATAAGTCATCACAAGTTAGTTCTCTAAACCGTGTGAAGCGAGTGAAGAGCTAAGAGAAGTGTATTCACGACATCAGACTTTTCCGCTAACATAAATCAGACCCGTTGTCCCGATAAATGATTGTATCGTTACAAAGCGCAGAGCATTACCAATTGTGTGCAACACACCTCTCACACTACTCAATCGTCAAAGCAACTTACCTACAACCATAGTTGACACGAACTAAGTTTATTTTTTTTTTTCAAATAGAAAAGCCATCTCCGCTCGTTGCATTATTTATTAGATTTTGGATCGTGTGCCGCTAAAGGAGTCGATTCAAAAAGTTGCATTAAGTAATCAAATTTCGGCGACAGCATAACATTTCTCGGAAATTTTAAGACATTCTAAATAACGTAGATGCGATACAGCTGTAAATGCAATTATATATTTACAAAATGTATTTCTGGCTAAACAGATGACACTCATCTTAGTAACACAACCCTCTAATAGTAGTTATAAAATGTTTCCAGAGACAGATAACACC
Source organism: Urechis unicinctus (assembly GCA_034190875.2). Classification (NCBI taxonomy): domain Eukaryota; kingdom Metazoa; phylum Annelida; class Polychaeta; order Xenopneusta; family Urechidae; genus Urechis; species Urechis unicinctus. The sequence goes on along the minus strand of CM067348.1, from coordinate 45,722,478 downwards.
TGTCTACCATAATCACAAGTTGACATGCACAGGGATTGCATGAGTTCCACCGGAGAGACGTCACATATACACCCCGTACAAGTTACAAGAGAAAATGTAACCAACATACAGTCGTTTCTTGTCGAAACCATGACCAGCCAAGAGATCTTGACTTTGAATGTGAAGGGAATTATTAGCACACTTATAACGATCGCAATGAGAGACCTCTGAGACTACGAGCGTGAAGCCATTAGTTAATAGTTCACAAGAGTGGTATTCTTTCACTATTTCGTATATTATTGTGTCCATACGTTTTCATGAAACTTACACGATGCAAGTCTCATAAAAACGTATTGACACCATAACAAACGCCTTAACTGAGATAATAAACCGAGAGTCGGTTCGGAATAGTTTTTACGCGGCATGAATATTTAGTCGAGATTATCCATGTACTTATTAATTATACGTAATCGTAGTTGTTATATTTACATGTGGGTGGCGAGAGGCGAATCTGCCCCAAAATATATATTTTGGAGAACAGATGGCCATTTCTATAGTCAACGAATAAACGATTGTCCGTAAAGTAAGGCTTTATCTTAATGATTGCATGCAATATGGTCTGCTTATTAATTGAATTAGTGCAGTGGAGGTGACTTGTTCGAATAAAATTAAAGATAATGCGTGCTATCACACAGTTATTCGTGCTCAAATTGTAAATGCCTTCTTTATTATGTCAAATCAGCTTACATTTTCAGTAATCTGATATTCGGTACAATTAATTGAATTATTACAAATATCTTTATAATACGACTTGCAGACGCAACAAACCTTTCAGCAAAATGGAATTGCCCAAACCATGTGTATATAATAGTCATGCAATACTTATCGATAACGGAGCTATTTTGTGTTTGCTCTGAATTTGTTGTTGTCACACTGAGACATTTCGAAATGCAGTAGAGGCCAAAAAAATCTATTCAGCATTCCAATTATCGAATAGTGATATATAGGTTTACCCCAGCAGTACCTGACCTGATGGAACAGTTCTTGAGTGTCATATAGGCGTTTGAAGCATAAATACCCGTATGCAAATAAATGTAAGTAAGATTGTTGTAACAATGTAACCGCCATATACCTGAAATCAAATATCAGGTACCAGACGCATTGCAATTATATCATATATCAGGTCAATAATTTGTTATTATGCACATAATTGCATACCGGACTCACTGGCATAAACTAAATAATTAGGATAAATTCTCCGTTTACCTAATGTAGACATGAAACTACATGGCACGTGTGGAGAATATCAAACACAAACATATTTGCCATTGTCTGTACTTTAACAAATTTGTCCATTTCGTTCATTCTACCCCACATAATAATCAAGTCTGTGTGATACATAGCGCTCATCACCAATTTGGGTTTTGCGTATTATTGATGGCCGCTGTAGACCAAGAGGCCTGCCGAATGACGGGCCTCAAATGAGTCACAATTCATCGTTCCCATTATATTAACTGAATATTGAAACATGGTTATTTCATTTACTGAAAGGTCGGACGAAATATTAGCGATCTACAAATATTTAAAATATACTTCCTAAACTATAACACATGCTACGCATAAATAGCTTTCGATAGTGGACTCATATATACATGCAATTATACATTATTTTTTTTATATATACCTACATATATATCTGTATATACATGATATATTGCATGATTATATTATGCATTTATTATATATATACCTATATATATATATATATGTATATACATATAATATATATATATGCATATATATATATATATATATATATATATATATATATATATATATATATATATATATATATATATATATATATATATATATATATATATATGCGCATTCGAATCAATTTAGAGAACTATTAAGACACGCTGATTGATAAGTTTACTTTAACGCTTACTAACACGATTTTGTAATGAGATTGTCCTCATGCATCGTAAAAATTTGCACTTCATGTGAGAGAAATACAAGACCCGCAGCAGGTTTATTAGCAAAAATGTCAAACTCACCAAGCAGCACACAAGATTCGATTAGGTGGTCAACCATCGAGCATTTTCGGAATCAGCCAGACCAAACTTCGTTGCTCGTTTGTCTAGATGTTAAACATGATTCAGATTCATTTCCAACTATGATGTATTTAATCTGCACGCCAACGATCTTGATAATCTTTTGATGATTCGATGCAGGCCACAAATAACTTTGGTAATGCAGGTTCATGTCATCTAATTTGCCACTTTGTCGAAATCCATTTCAATATTTGGTCAATTTGTCACGAATCATTCTTCAGTATTGTGATTTGCTCTGATTGTCAGGATTTCTAACAGTGTGCGTAATTTACATTGAATTTGCTTCGATTCTTTTTTGAGACTCCAGAGTGCATACAATTTTTCATAAGTGACCAACCAGCCGAAGGATAGACAAATTATGCTAAATAATTCGAACCTATCTCTGCACCAGTTGCGTCTGATAATTAACAGGATAATACAGTAGGATCAGGTCCCGTGCTCGATATTCGAGCTCGGTGTTTGAACCAATGTATTTGAGTTAGGGAGGATATAATATGATAGCGATCGCGTTAACCTGTGCAGCGCGCACAATCAGCTTGCTAATTTGGCGCAATGGTCTGGTAACGAGATGACGCAATGGCTTACTACCAAGCACTGTCTTAAACAATGTTACCAATAGCCAAAGACAGGGGTCCGATTCAACATAAAATGACACATATTTTATCATACAATGTATATAGTGCCTAGATGAAGGGTATATATACTTCATAATATTGCTCTAGCACAACCTGCGCCCATTACTAATGACGCACCAGGGATCGTCTAGCTGGTTGACTGAAGAGGTGAGCGCCTCGTAGGGGTCCATACGGGATAATATACATATCAGATAGCATACGCGCTTCCGAAAGCTTTGAAGTAGATGTGGTTTGTCCAGGCGTCAAAGACAAATATTATGTCGAAGACAAGTTCATCTTGATACTCAGCAATACAAATTATAATATCAAATGTCATTCCTCGGTTAATGATATTTGACAATTTCTCCTCTACCAGGGGTCGCACGTTCATCTGGATAGTCAGCAATACAAATTATAATATCAAAGGTCATTCCTCTGATAATGGTATTTGACCTTGTCTCCTCTACCAGGGCTCACACGTTCATCTTGATAGCCAGCAATACAAATTATAATATCAAAGGTAATTCCTATGATAATGGTTTTTGACATCATCTCCTCTACCAGAGGCCACACGTTCATCTTATTGGTAAGCAATACAAATTATAATATCAAAGGTCATTCAGTGTATCCTCTGCCAAGGGCTACCTTTAACAACTTCACGATCGGTGGAAATTGTAAACTAGCAGGGTTGCTTTTTGCAAGCAAACGTTATCCAACAGCAATATCAGTTCATCATTTATCTCCCCTATTCGCGCAGTGTCACCCCGTTCTGACAGGCGTCATATAGGCCCAACACAGCTTACACGGCGAAACAGCATTCACCATAAGAAAATGATGATGAACCGTTATATCCCCCACCCCCACTCCCACACACACCTCTCCCGTTAACAGAGTCATTTAAGCCCAACGCCTGACATAATTGCATTGCGCTTACAATTAGTTACACTCCTTAATAGACGTACGGCCGCATTAAAAAGACAAAACACATGCTCCAATGCCATCATGCACGACTTTCTAACCACACAAATAACCTTTTCTGTTTGCATGGGCATAGAAAACAGCAAATACCCTTTTTCATTTGCCAAACTGTGTAGAAAACATGGCGGTGCAACAATATAATTGCATCCGGTCCAATTGCGATGATTTATCATACACACAATATTTTTGTTTAAGGTTAGAACTATCGAGTCTAGACAGATTTGTAATATCTTGCACGCCCACTGAAGAGAAGGATTTGGCACCAGCGCACAATGAATAGCATCAAGGAATTTAAAGCCACCACATAGTGGTAATCATTGAGTTTATATCTATCAATAATGTATGTAATGGTGTATTTGATATCTCGATATTAAGCCATGGATACGTTCGCTACTAATTCTATATAAAGCGTTATTCTGGTATACCAATCACATATATATCGGAATAATAAACAATGCGTCTTCGAGGATTTTACATGACAAAGGCAAATAACAGCAAATGTCAATCACATAGGTGAAAATTCAGCGTTGTCCAATTGGTACAGAGTGCATTACAGCAGGGTGGTAGTATCAACAAACAAAACAATTATATCCCGGTTTTATTTTACAACTTGGTCAAAATGAGAGAACGCTTTGTATATTATATGTTAATATCTTTATCCTAGTACCCATAATTGTTGTAATGCCAAGTATGGTGTATATATAAAGACTCTTAATTAAAAGTGAATTCATTTTTTCGGTATATATATATATATATATATATATATATATATATATATATATATATATATATATATATATATATATATATATATATATATAATCTATATATATATATATACATATATATACATATATATAAATAAATATATACATAGATCTATATATATATATAAATATATTTATTTATATATATAATTTTGTATATATATAGATATATACATACATGTATATATATATATAGATGTACATATTTTTTCAAATATATTTATTTATATATATATATTATTTGTATATATAGATATATATATACATACACATATATATATATATATAGTCATATATATATATCATATATATATATCATATATATATATATATGTAGATATGTATATATATATATATATATATATATATATATATATATATATATATATATATATATATATATATATATATATATATATATATATATATATATATATATATATATATATACATATACGCTATCTCTAACTTGAAGCTACTGTAATATACAATCATCTCATACATTATGTATATTAATCGTATTAGTAAGAGTTTAGAAATGCTCATGCGTATGAACAGCCTAACCCTTATATTTTAACCCTGCTTTAGTTTCACCATTGTCGATTCTGGGGATTTAAATGAGGAAAGGGATTCACCAGTCCAAATTTATCAGTCATTTAAAGCCAGCTAAAAATAAAGGTTACCAGCGGATAAGGCCAAGTGAGGTAAGTTAAGGGGCATGATGATAATATATCGGTTGGTAAGCACTGCAATTAAAGTTAGCAGGTAGACCGCCAGATGTGTGCAACTTAGTCACAGTAAGGCGGCTCGAGTGTGGACTAAACAACCGTAACATTGATACCTCGAATGCTACCTGTTAGTTTAGTATATATCCACCGTCGCTTCACTTCGCAAAATGCTTTAGACGTCGATTGTGCAATTTAAGGACGAAATATCCTAAATAATATATGTGTTGTTACCTTCTACATTATTTAACATATCTATATTGCCCCAATATAGTTGACCGACTGACAATTCAATGTCATGGTTAAGTTATAATAAATGACAGTACGTATTACAAGCTAAGTCTTCATTAACAACCAATTTACCATATGGCAGCTTGTGACGTCAGTAGATCTATAACGCATGCTAACATTATAGTTGCTGTACCTGAGTCTTCCAAACGCATGGTAAGATTCTGAATTTACCCATAGCGTTAAACTATAGCTAAACAGAAAAACTGCAGAAGCTCTTGAACCTTACATATTTACGAATCACTGTTTTCATAGCGTACATTTTACCCGGGCGACTGACCGTAGATAATGCACACATATCCACCATTCATGCGATAATACCTTTTCAATTATACATAGTGTACAACATTTGATATGCACCATAAATAAATAATTTGCTACTAATAATGCTCGATTGTTCACCTAACAATCGAAAACCAACAAACCCGTTGCTGGAAACTTTATAAGCATTTTCCCTAGATGATAGTCGTTTATAGTGGACATGCGGCTATTTTTCTCAAGTAGTTGTAATTTATCATTCAATGACCATGCATATAACTTATACAAGGGTGGCATACACATAGAATAGACCTGTTATATGTAGTGGTTGATATTGTTGTACGGAGCCGATATTTACTGAATGTTTGATAAAAACAGGTTAAATTCTTAATTAGCTTTGGCAGGCGGGATGACAAATGCCGATGCCCCGCAGCACATTGTTGTTTATAGGTATAATCCATACGGATTGTGGTTTTTCAGGCGTGGCTCTGAATGAATATCATAATTTGGGGGTCATATCATTACAATCACTCATCCTGATATTTGACTTGACGTCGTTTTCTCTAAAATTTAGGATTATACTTTTGCCTAATCATTCCAATCATCATGTTATGATATCAATATATCTAAGTCATGTTTTTGTAACTACAGGTACGGTTTTGTGAGACCTCAGCATTGAACAAACATTGAGTAATATACAAAGACGACCTCTTAGATCATTGGAAGCGTGAGCAGCGCTAAGAGGGTGACAGTGTTATTGTGTTTATAGAGACGATATGTGTGCTCGTTTGTCATTCACCCGCATCATTACTCCATCTGGACAAGCTCTTTAATAATGGAAAGGGGTCGAACCTTTATTCAACGCAATGACCTTTTCGACACGTAATAACAATTTTGCAAGTGTAGACTTCAAAGATTAAATAAGCCCGCTGGCTACGTCCGATATTTTCAGCTGTCATGTGATTAACCTGCTCGAGAAATATCATCAAACTTCCATTAAATCTGTGCTATTGCGTGCAGAACCTATTCAACTGCATATACAACACATGACCTGTTGCGCCTTGAAGTTTGCATCAGATTTGTGCTGTCACAAAATAGTAATGCTGGCACCACATATTCAACACACGTGCCAAGCATCTTGCTTCCCATTATGCACTCCTGCTTGGCGAGGCTTTTAATCTACATCAAGTATCCAGAGACAAATTTACGTACAAAATACTGTCTTGCGTTTGAGCGACGCAGTCCAGTGATGTAGGAGTGCACTATGGTTTGATGTCTCTCTCTATCAGTCAAAGAGGATATATATTTCATTTCAACTATGCATATGAGACATGAAATGAGTCTTGGTGGTTTCTGCGAATTACAAGTGGCAATGTGCTTCGACCGTATTAGTCTTCTATTATCTGTAAGGTGTTGTTTCATGAGAACTTATTATGGCATGATAATATTGCTCATGAAGCTGCGCTTTTTAGACAATGCTTTTATACAGTAGCGAACCAGTGTATATTAGTCCCATTATCAGGTCCTAATTCAACGAAAATGGGAAAAAACAGAGAGGATAAGTGGAAATTTCCTTAATGTATCATTCCTAATTGTTTGTGTCTAATGATTCTGATATTTCGACCCTTATTAGGCACATTTCCCTATCCATTTGCACTTCAGTTCGAACAAATATAAAACACTAGTCTGTTAGAGTATTTTCGGTTAACTAGTAATGTATGTGTTGTGCCTCTCATTGCAAGCATATGATGGTGATATATCAACATGCATGAATAGTGCAGGTCATAGCAACTTTGTATTTTTTTTAAACCAACATGATGCAGCATACCCATTATACAGTGTTGATGAATGAATTATAACCCACCTTACGGTACAATGTTCTTTGCATTTCAATTGTCTAGGATCTGTAGAGCAAATAATGTTCAATGCCCTATAGGATGTAGCTTTACAGGGCTTGTAATACTGTCTTTGTGCCGCAAGTACTACAAGGTGAACACGAATGGCAGTGCGAGTTAGATGAAATAATTGAGCAGCACATTTTTCAGTCTTTAGCCATTTGTCTGAAATGCGTAAGCAATCGACTTTGATGTCTTACCAAAATAACGATCGTCATATGGATAGAGTTGATAGAGTTCACTGAAGGAGAAGACGCAAACAAGCACAGTTTACAGCAACAGTATCTTGACTTCATTTCATGAGTGCTGTCGGGATATTGTAACTGTAACTGAGCGTAAGTAATCGATCGATTACGTCAAAAGCTTCCGTCAACACTATCTGATGTAGTGGCACGGCCACCGCTGATTACTGACTTACTTAAGTTTGACGTGTGTGTCTTGTTTGCAACAAAGCACCGGTTTGCTTTACAAAATTTATTGAATGAGCGGATAATAAGGCTGTGAATGAAACGTCAACAATCAGGTTATATTTCCTTTATAATTGTATATTGTGTCAAAATGACATTGGAATAGATGCAATGATAAGTTTCAATACGTCAACGTCATAAATCGTCTGTCAGAGAGATTTTAAAACTTCGGACACACATCAAAAATTATAATAGCAAAATAATATAATGCACCGAATATTTTGATATGAATTCTTATCCTTTTGACCGAAAGGAACGCCAGGAAGATAGCTGATATGGAAAATTCCGACGCATAGTGAAATTGCTCAACAAGGTCTAAATATCGCATATACGATTAATGTGATCCGCCATGCAATCAAACTCAGCCACTACTTATGTGCTACGCAAACATTCGATCGGCTGTGCGGATCAATACCGATGCTGCTCATGTATATAATAACGACTCAAAGATCAGTTAATTTCCCATCGCACGTAACCTTCGACGAGAATAATTCCTTATAATTCCAGTCGTAAATGAAAAACTAAACAACACATCGGTTTCTATACATGCCACCAGTGACACGTCGGACTTAATTATATTTAGAAGTAGATCTGACTGCATTAGATAGAGAACATGGCTAGCTTACTGAATTAATGTTAAACTGATCTTAGCGGTACATCCTCAAGCAAATCGATTGATTATGTTGATACAAAATCACGATTATCACAATGCGCCAGTGCCATATAATAAGGCTGTGAATGAAACATCAACAATCAGGTTATATTTCCTTTATAATTGTATATTGTGTCAAAATGACATTGGAATAGATGCAGTGATAAGTTTCAATACGTCAACGTCATAAATCGTCTGTCAGAGAGATTTTAAAACTTCGGACACACATCAAAAATTATAATAGCAAAATAATATAATGCACCGAATATTTTGATATGAATTCTTATGGAATATTTAATCTTTTGACCGAAAGGAACGCCAGGAAGATAGCTGATATGGAAAATTCCGACGCATAGTGAAATTGCTCAACAAGGTCTAAATATCGCATATACGATTAATGTGATCCGCCATGCAATCAAACTCAGCCACTACTTATGTGCTACGCAAACATTCGATCGGCTGTGCGGATCAATACCGATGCTGCTCATGTATATAATAACGACTCAAAGATCAGTTAATTTCCCATCGCACGTAACCTTCGACGAGAATAATTCCTTATAATTCCAGTCGTAAATGAAAAACTAAACAACACATCGGTTTCTATACATGCCACCAGTGACACGTTGGACTTAATTATATTTAGAAGTAGATCTGACTGCATTAGATAGGAGAACATGGCTAGCTTACTGAATTAATGTTAAACTGATGATATCTTAGCGGTACATCCTCAAGCAAATCGATTGATTATGTTGATACAAAATCACGATTATCACAATGCGCCAGTGCCATATGTTGACGACAAACTTAATGCTGTACATCCTAGTAATTGCGACCGCAAACGTGTGAGATATAAAACCCACTAACGGTTATTTTAACATCACGACAGATGAGATTACTGCGATTTACTCACGTTTTACGAATGTTTCTGATATCTGTGCAATCCGGTGTTGTTTACCAGTTTTGTGTAATTTTAGCTCTTTAACGGTAACGGTCATGATTAAGATATTTCTTGAGCGACATTTTAGCATGTATGGGTGACATTTCTACAATTAGACGGATTGACAGCCCAGATTAAAAACCAGCTGTTCTAGAAACACTTTGATCAACTGCTGTCTACCTACACCCAACCCTTGATCTATTTGATGCTTTATATGATAGGTTATTGATATGTCCGTTGCCATTGTTCATTTCAATTAACTTCAATGAAATAAATAACATTTTCAATTACCTATGATTGATCATAGTCTATATCTTTGAGATATGCTATTGACTTTTTAGTACTTTTACTAATTGTGTTCATCGCTGTATCACAAGCATGCATGTTTGTGTCGATAATGGTATTACTTCGAAAGAGGGGCATAGCGGTGTTAATTGTGATATATTGTATGCATAAACACCGGGGTCAGTCGACCATGGTAAAGGGACTACAAAGTCTAAAAACCACATGCCACATGAAACAAAACCTATACAACATCGCATGTCTTGACTTCAGATAACTCAATCACAAACAGTTATATTCTACCTCCCAATATCACGAACAGATGTCACGTTTAATGAGATCACACTAAGCCAAAATACTTTCCATGTCTAGACTTAGCCTCTTGTGTCATGCAATTTGGTTTACTTTGCTGTTGAGAAGAAATAATCTCAAGCTTCATCCCATGAAGCTTTTCCTCTTCAAGAAAGAGGTCGAATACTTGGCAATAAAGCTCTCGTGAGAAGGTGCCCTATGAAACGATAATCACCTGCACTCTGTGGCAACTTACCCCTACCCCACTACCGCCAAAGAAGCTCGATCATTACTTGGGCTAGGAAATTTATGTAGAAAGTTTTTAATGGAAGGAAATGGTGCTGCTGTTCCATGTCCTATTAGAATCTTGCATAAGCCATTCATTATCTTCATAGATGCAAGCATATCCGCCATTGGTTAATTTCTTGGCCGAAATAGACGGCAACGGAAATCGTGTACCCAAGGAGAGACTTAGGTTAACTTGAATGAACTATTTTTATAACCCACCATGATCTGCTAGCATAGCTATTCTCCATACCGTTCTGGAAGTCATATGTGGAATTAAGTAGGTTCACATTAGTAACGGACCACAAGAGATTACTGTCAATTCAAAACATCGATCAGAGAGCATTCAAACTAATTCGTTGGGCCTTAGTACTGCAATCATACGACTTTGATATAGAATACCAAAAGGGATCACTTAACTTGGCCGCTGACACCCTCCGTAGACAGGACTATGACACCACCCGTTGTAGTAACGATGACATTATCGAACCCTGACTCCCATCACTACTTCACAGGACCTTACGGTATGTAGTTACGATCAGGTCGGCGACAAATAAACAAGCTGCGAGAGACAGACATAGCAGTATCATCCCGGCTCCAGATCCCAATACACCAACGGATCACGCAGATCAGCGTCAAGAACAAGCGTGTATCCCAGTGCAAAGACTCATCGTACACTCAGCAATAAAGCTGTAGACGTAACAGTCGATGCTATCCGTGACGAGCAAGGCAATATTTCTGCGCCATCTCCAATTCATGGTGAATATTTTTACCCTTAGCCACTGTTGCTCTTGGGTCATCAAAACCGTTTAGTGAAAAGCATATTCACATTTTATCTACATAATTATTAAGGTATATCAACTATGTAAGTCCCTCGACTATTAAGAGAGTCTCATGCTAATAGATTAAGTCGCGCCATCAATCTATGATGATAACAATGGGTTTAAAGAAGGATACGCATGTTTACAGTGCGATATGCTTAGTTTAGAATGATTTCGGTAGACGCCTTTCCAGAATAAAACAGGAGTTTGTCCTTGCAGGTTAGTTAAGTGAAGAGAATTACAAATGAGCATACATTACCTATCTAGTAATGCGAGAAAACTGAAACTACATAATGCCGCTCATGCCTTCCGAAATTCAAAATTAGGGACAGATCGATAGTAACATCCAACATGCTTCTATCTGAGAAACCTGCAATTATTGCGTATCCTTATATAATTGTCTGTTCCTTATTTCATAGCAAGCTAAATAGGTCAATCAAGATGCATCAAGGGTTCGCGAATTTAACATATATTGCCGAGTTCAATTATCAAGTAACTCTACAGCGCAAGACACAAATGGCTGCACCCTTGCAGCTTCCTACAACCATGGAACACATAACAACCAACAGTCCGTCTTGGCAACAATTAGTAATATAATCATATGCCTATACCTGTGGGTCGAATGGTGAAGCAGTAAGCTACTATGCCACTGAGACTAGTCACCGGATATTATTGCAATGTTGAGGGATAATGCGCGATCCAACATTTTCAATCACTTTTTACGTTAATTGCGTGCCTATATTTATACATACAAACCAGTATTGTACGCTTCTTGGCATTAACTTTTGTAAAACTTCCTGTACAAACTGAGCGGACATATTCCCAATACAACCAAAGGCACAAGGCAGTAAATGGCATATGTGGTTGAGTCGGTGTAGTTGCACTTAGACGTGCTATGTAACCATGTGTAAGCATTAATGATGGTACCATTTTTGCTCTATGTCAAATAGTGCTCAGTCACAATTATGTGCCGATTGCATTTGAGGTGTGCAGAGAGAAGAGTGGGAATTGCCTTCCATGCATCGTAATCATAGCGTACTGAATTATCTGTGGACATTGGCAAGATTGCCAACTGACATACAACTACACCTGTAACATAATATTAGTAGCTTCCTGAGATGAGATTAACTGAAGTATGTCTACTATCCACATTGACGACGCATACAAAATGCTGTCGGTGTTTTACCCTTGGATGATTTGTATCTGGATTTACAGTGCATTTGTTGATTACAGGAAATGACTAGATCCTTGTTTGAGAGCATCATAAACAACCGTCTAATGATCAAAGCGATAAAAAACAGTGTGCCGCAGTAAGAATAAAGGTTATCTTGATGCAATAACAATGCAAGCAAGTGCGAATAGGGATGCATAACTCATTGCAGCATTAGTATTTTCAACTTGGGTGGTATTTTTGATATCCAAACAATAATCACTACTGGATGCCGCCGTCCGTGTGTCACATCGCTAGTATTAGCAAGAATTAGCGCTAGCGCTTCAATATGTGTATTTCTAGCTGGACATAGAAGCTTCGGTAATTGGAGACGATACGAAAAGACTTTTTGGCTTTTCCCTTGCAGCAACATCAATGAACATCGCAGCAAACTTGACATCGAGGGCTGGGATCGAATATTTAACAGCGCCTCATTGTTCCACAATGATTCATGCACCGAGGACTAAACCTCTCTGCTATACCATGACTTGCCCACTGAAATAATGTTTGGGTAATTATAAAGGCCAGACGCTTACACCAAGTCAAAACATAATTTATCCAGATTTAACATTTATAAATAATTGTCATTTTTGTTCTTGCAGGATCCCGCCTTAGTTTAAAATATATTCAACGCAAACTGCCATGTATATGCCGGCTCAAGAGACCCATATGCACAGATATGCACATAACAGTCGATGAGATCTGAAAGGGCAAGGGCATAAAGCGGCAATTAATCTATTAGCTTTGGATACGCATAAAAGTATTATTTGTTTATAGTATGTTTGCGCGCAAGTGCATCCGAATGTGGTAAGCCAGATATTCTCTCTCAATATGTCAACAAATCTGGCTCAGCCGCAAGCAATAATAGCGGGAAATTTAACAAGAAAGATTAAATTGTAATTTCTAAATTGTGTTAAGCAAGTCACCTCACCGTTGCTAATTGAAGTGACACACAAATAGTCAGTTAAACGATTATATATGCATTGCTATATTTGATTGAGAGATGGGAATTATGATTGTGAATTGGCAGATATATTTAATGTGTCAACGAGGGCCATAGTTTGATTTAATTGAATCCATACCTACTTCGCGTATGCTTGTGACGGTTGGATATAACAGCAATATAATTTTTAAACTATTTCAAACGAGCCGCACCTAGTCAAATATAGTGATTATTCCAGCTGACATCATGTTGGATTGGGGACTGTTACTGGTGAGACAACTTCTTCCTAGAAGACGGAACAACAGTCCCAGGTACTGTGGAAGACGACGCTGCGCATGCCGTTAAACATTCACCCGCTGCATTAATCCATGATACGAAGTTGGCTACCTTAAACACAATATTAACCATTAAACACACGCGTGTAAAGTTCCGCTTGGTAAGTACCTCGTTCACCTTTACTAGAACAAAACGTGACCCTGAAGAAATATTTGTCAAAATGTTACCCGATTATCAAACAATTACTTGGGTCTTATTTGTAAAGGTGTTATCACGCTAGTCAAATACTTAGGTGAGATTGACATGCGGTGAAGGATCTCTTCATAATTGAAACGCACATGCTCAGTGATGTGGGTGGAAAACTAAGTGAAAATAAATAATTAGGCTCTCTACGCAATTTAATCACATCCTTGTAGGCTCACCATACAATCGCTTATTTGTCTAGAATCCTACCCCTCCAAATATATTAAGTGACCCTCCTCCATCAAATTGGCATGTTATTGACTTATCCATTTTTTAAATGCATAATTGCCGACTAGCAATTTGGTTGTCATGTTGTTCCAAAGCTACGCTCTGTTTTGTTCAGCCCATAGAACCTCTCAATCAGATAGAAAAATAAATAAAACAACAATCCGCTGCTAATACCCAAATGATTCAAATGCGCACATAATTCAAATTCGCTATTTTTAAATGCCACTGCTAGAGCACCAAGGTGGTATGTGATAGCAACGCATCGATTGTGGTGGAAACCTCAATATTAGGCTGTACTTTGTCTCTAAATTATATTGATTTATATAGTGTTACGCCAAATCTTTCATTTATCAACTCCAACAGCGGTCAATTTGTTTATCAAACTATGGTCATTATCGGTTAACGGCTAGCAGAACTCAATTATGCAGGTTAATAAGAACAGTAAATACTTTATTAATTCCATCATTTGTGAATAATTTTAATGGTCATTGAGCTACGTAACGAGATGCGCAGCATGAAGCGAGATTGACGGTTACTCTGTATTATGATAATTATTATATATAAAGGTTGTTATACATAAAAAATCATAACGCTATCCTTGATATTTGTTTGAAAGTACAGTGAACCGCTCTGCACGCGTCATTGTTGCAATAAACATAGCGTGACTTGCCTTGGGCTTTGATATATTCACGTGCTATTCAGACTGTGTTATATACAAACGGTTTATCAATTCAGCCCTTTCAGCGTCTATGTTGTTATGTGTTATTATTGTAAATGTTTCTCGTCTAACTTATGTGTCCTTACAAATGCACATGATTACATAATAAGCCACGAAAATCAATGTTTTGCTTGAGATTTGTAATTCAGTTTTGATAGTCAGAAAAAAAGTGTTGTCTTTGAGAAGTGGCACTAGAATAAAACAGACTTGTAAGTATTGAATGCCGCAAATAATTTATGCGCTCACCTCATCACCTCACTAGTTTGTAAGAAACATCCAAATGAATTCGAATAAACTCGAAATAAGCCCAATAAAAGGGGCTGGTTATGTAGCACGTAATCTGCAGGCGGGTTGCATCGGATTCCATTTGACAGCCACTCAACAGACTGTTTAAATATGTTTTGTCCATAAACGTCAGCACCTATTTGATATTTGCTTCCCTTGTAGATTGAATAAAATTTATTTGTCGTACAGAGTCGAACATTCTTTCAATCTTTGTCTACTGTAAATAATCGTCAGAAAACGCAACTCTGATATCAGTCGCTGCGTATATCTGCAAGATGTAGGCTTAATATACTTTTGCCTCAATGTGCGCTCAAAACAATATTTATTTTACCTAGTTCTGTTGCAGGTACATTCCAAAGCATGTCAGTCTGCTTTTTCGAACCACTTATCGTCTTTTGTTTACCTCATTGTAGATGAAAGTGGTATCAAGTGGACGTGTCATGAAGGTTGCGTGCTTCCTCGATCTGTTGTTCTGCAGCACGATTTTACACTTATTATCACGTACTTCGTTGAATGAGAAACTTTTGGATGCATCATCATCTGCACAACGCTGCTAGGAGTTATTTCACTCCGTACAGCAACTGTGTTTGATATAACGTCTTTTTATGACAGCCTCTGCACTTACCCAAAATATATAGTCGCTGAAAGTCGGTGAGCAATTAATATAAAGCGTGAATTTGCATTTTCATGCCGATTGGCTTATGCTTTGAATATTAAATTTCACCTACATTGAATGTTCAATGGTATGTGTTAAAACATAAATGTAATTATTTGTAGTGCTGTTTGGAGAACAAAAACAATAAAGAAAAAGGGCACTGTTGGTTTACTTTCTATAACGCAAGTGAACCATCTGAATTATATTGCTGCCCGCGATTAATGCACGTTCATACCTGTGTAAACATGCTATAATAACCATAATGCTGACTGTTATATGCAACCCGTTCACATGATTGAGACGTTGCTCAATAAGTAGCAATCGCCAACTGCATATGTTGATATTCGAATGCGCTTATCTATAAAGTAAACATATAGCAAATACAAAAGTTTTCCAGCACCACAATATCCGGTCTCACATAGTCCCCAAAGGCTACAAACAGGCTGACCACTTTATGGTTTGCAACTCATTATTACGACAACATCGAAAAGCTTGGACTACCTATGCCAGTCCGATATTAATTTGGCTTGCCTTGTGTCCGTGTAGTATATTTGCTAGTGACCCATAACCACTGCGCTTTATTGCTCAACGCATTTAAAATTATCACTGCGCTAAACGGTTGATTGACGGTCATAATTTATCAGGGAATTGCTATAATTTGTGGTCTTCATTGCTTTTAGTTGGCCATAGATCCAGTAGCTCTAGCCGATATAGATTCAGTAGCTCAAGCCGACGCAGATCCAGCAGCTCTAAGCGACGTAGATCCGTCAGATCTAACCGACGTAGATCCAGCAGCTCTAGCCGACGTAGATCCAGCAGCCTTAGCCGACGTAGATCAATTTTGTTCACTAACTAACATTCCGTAAATGTGACGTTATCAGCCTGAAATCAGATATATAATACCAAACAGCAATCTCATTAGTTAGTGTCCATAATATAATTGCTGCGATTTATCGAACGTGCATTATTATATCGAACTTTAATTTGTAAATAACAATTTAGATACTTACTCTTTATGACATACCAAGACCCGCGTGAATATAATTTTGCCTGCCTGCGTAAAAATCAATGACCTGCGCATATGTGCATGTCGTTAGGTTCATCCAGCAAGCATTAATATCTTGTGAGGTTTGTGGAACATTATCAAGTTAACCTCCTTATACGATCGTATGACATTCTATGCGGATGCCAATGTATTACACGAATGGCATGTTATCGTATTAAATAGACCTTTGATAATAAGCTATAATCGTCCGTGATCATTAGTACTTCTGATGTGTACCTAATGGTCCAAAGGATTCTGACAGCTACAGTAGGCTTAAATGTTTTACGGCGGGCGCAGCGTGAATACATCAGGGGGTGGACAGGTACAATAGTTCCCTGCATTTCCTATTCAATGAAACGTGCAATCATAGCAACCAAGATTATATTGGATATTTGGAACACAGACAAATTGCTATTGTCTTAGTCTGGTTAGTCAACTCGTATAAGTTGGGGAAGCATGTACACCGTTCCATTAAGGCCCCGATTATTCGATTGTGACAGTATGCGTCGTGTTAGTCGCAATGATATCGTCAGTCTGATCAAACCATGCGTACTGTAGCACTGGCATGCTAGATATTGCAACATCTGCAGACAAACATATATATATATATATATATATATATATAATACGTTACGACCGTTGGGAGACTGATAGAGGGAAAAGACCGTTGGAAGGCTGGTTGATTTAGTCTATAAACAAGATGGTTATAAAGATATATATATATATATATATATATATATATATATATATATATATATATATATATATATATATATAGATATATATAGATATATATATATATATATGTATATATAGATATATATATACATATATATATATATTTAAATATATATATATATGTATACACAAAGGGATCTATATATATAGAAGAGATATATATTTATCTCTTTCTTCTTATGATATATATCTATATATAGGAGATCTCTCTCTCGCTTTCTCTATATATATATCTATATATATCTCTCTCTATCTATCTCTATATCTATATAGATATATCTCTATCTCTATCTATATATCTATATCTCTCTCTCTATAGATCTCTATAGATATATAAATCCCTCTCTGTTTCTATAAAAATTTTTCTATATCTCGAGATCTGTCTATAAATAACTAAATATCCCTATATATATATCTCTATTATCTCTATCTATCTCTATATCTCTGTATATATATGTATATATCTATCTATATATATATATATATATATATATATATATATCTATCTCTATATATCTCTATATATATATATATATAGATATATCTATCTATATATATATATATCTCTCTATATATATATATATATATATATTATATGTATACATAGACACACAGGATAGATTAACGCATTCCTCATCGTTCAAATCTTTACAGAGGTAATTAATAGTGCATTAGCATAGCAACAGGGTGACCATTAACTTGTCGCTGTGCCAATAAATTGGTGGGCAAAATGACTTACTTTATCTGAGTGCATGGCTTAAATCAGTCAAACACGAAATAGCCTGCTCCCAGCCTCATGCATAAGCAACTTGCAACGTTCAACATTAATTATCAGAACATACCAATGCATCAGATCTAGGGCCTCAGGGCGATTGCTTGTTGGCGCTGTACGACAATGATTTATTATATAACTCTCTGTAACAGGAAAAGGGAAGAAGTGACATGGTGCCAATCATGAGCCAAGCAGCATTCCTCAATGCTGCACCGAGTTACACAAATCTGTATGTTCATCGTCAAATGTTCTTATATTTTTAATCGTTTATGAGGTGATTATGATGCTTGCAATCTAATCACTGCTACATTTAATAAGATGAATATTTTATGTATTGTTCCTAAACGTGAATTTTGCGTATACAGGTATATCTTGCGTAATCATGTAAGGTAAGTTTCACTGAAGCTCATATATACGAAAGATTTCGTGTGCAAACGGTACATTGTGGTATTTCTCATTCGATAGTAATGATACTGGTAAAAGTTGGGTATTAGGTCACTTAATCTTATTCGAACATTTCGATTCAATCAGATACGCGTGAATGTCTATTGGGGCAACCTGTTATCTATGACGTCACATACAGGCAATGGGTATCACATAAGCACACAATACAGTACTGACCACATATTCTAGCTATGAGATAAAGAATATTTGAATGCAAATAGCCATATATCGAATTTATAACATCTCGAAGTCGCTACGCAACGGACGGGCTGATCTAAATATAATGTCTTCAGTAAAACCTATAAGCTTGTAGCATATAATTCCTGATGATTATCAATTACCTAAAGTTCCCTTAAAAGCGGCGCGAGGTATTAACTTAAATGCAGCAGCACGATAGAAGGGATCCATCGAATCAAAGGTTTTAACAAGTATGGTATGTCTAATCCCCAGCTATGACGCCGTCTATAGAACGTCTTAAGCCAGCCGAAATGATATTTAATACTTAGTTAGCCAATGTTTGTTGCACATTGGCTTGGCGGATACTCCAACGGAAATGAGGTCAGATGGACATTAAATAACACGATTTTTCTCCATTATGCACTAATGTAAAACTTTGCGAGTGTCCATACAAAGATAAAAAGAAATTAACATTATTTAAGTTAATCTTTCTTAGCTCACGGAAATTCTTAATGTTCAAACGCTGTCTCGTTTTCTGCATTTACTTTGATTGCAGATAGAGGCACTTAGTCTGTTATGTATCCATTTTATCTTCTTCATGTCGCCTCATTCCATGAAGGCACAAAGAACTCAATATCATTGTTTTATAACATGACTTTGTCATATGGTCCCTCGCCGCTTTAAATTTGCAGACAATTGGGTATAGCGGCTGCAAAGAAACATGCGAGGATGAGAGTAACTCCTGAGCAGGAAATACGATAGTGCAGATATTAAAATGTGTGTATATAAAAACATAAAACACTTTAACAGATGCATAAATACTTTTATATATATATATATATATATATATATATATATATATATATATATATATATATATATATATATATATATATATATATATATATATATATATATATATATATATATATATATATATATATATTTAAATAGATATAGTATAAATATATGCGTATATATGGCAACATACATATTATATATATATATATATATATATATATATGTATTTATATATATGTATATATATATATATATATATATTTATACATATACATATTAATACACACACATGTATATATGTATATGTATATATATATATATATATATATATATTATTTATATATATCTATATATATATATATCTATATATATATCTATGTATACATGTGTATATATACATATGTATATATATATATATATATATATATATATATATATATATATATATATATATATATATATATATATATATATATATATATATATATATACATGCATATGTATATGCATATTTATACATATATATATATTAACGTGTGTATACAAACATACATATGTTTTTTGATACGGCCTCTTGTGCCGCATTGACTTTTTACCTTGGAGGATGATATCATTGATAGCGCTTCGACGAGATGTAATATCTTTCTTCAACTAAACACCTTCACTACTCTTTGTGTGCCACGTCATTGCGTGCAGTGATCATATGTTCAACGTCTTCACAACGTTACGTCGTTGCGTTCTGTGATCATAAACTCAACGTATTCACAACTCGCCATGTCTCACGTCATTGAGTCTACTACATGCAGTTACTTTTCGAATGGCCTTGTATATAATAACTATTCAACACCTTGTTATGGACATAAGCGATCCAGATGTGACGATGCAAATGATCCTATTTTGTTGCCTTAATTGCATGTATTCTATGCGTATATAATGGTGAGGTTAATAAATTGATCATCATACGTTTGAAGAAGATGATGATAAAATCTATTAAAATTAATATATGTTTTCTATTCATGATGATGATGATGAAACTGACAATGTGGTAACTTTATCTGTATATTGTTGTATCTAGTATGAACGATAATTCAAATGAGACAAACAGAGAATGTTCAACAGGCGAATTTTACAGTCTGTGTTTAATATCACTCTGCCAAAACTTCCAAGGCACACATTCCAGGATCATATCGAACTTTTAGACATTGCGAAAAGAATAGTGACGTAGTTTGCTTGAATGGGGTGTGAAGTCAAGCAAATGGTAGCTGTATTCTATCAATACTATAGCTGCGGCGCAGTACGCCTCTGCTTAGTACTGCGATGGCTATGGAAACTATTTATATCTCTCCACGAAATTGTGTATATGACGCTAGCCGTATTAGTTGACCAGTATTAGCAGTGTTGCGCTTAGGAGTGCTTAATGCGGCGATTACATGTCAAGGTAGGAACCAACCCTGACTGTTAGTGCAAACATAAAGAAAAACGACAAAAATAATAGCAACACCAGAGAAACAAATTGGTAATTCAGCCACTATCATCTGTGTTCAATGTTAATTCATTTTTTTGATGCATCAACTTGGAATCTTAGACGACTGCGTGTCGTCGGCCAATTGTATTATAGGGTTTAATTTGTAAAATTTTTCGAAAATGATTGACCTGTAACCGAAATAGAAACGGGTCCAAAACAGATCCTTGAAATGCTCTATTCTGCTTGTACTCGACGCTTTCTGACAATCTTTCTATACACGCGCAATACTAGATATGCAGTAAAGTGATGGGCTGCATATCTTATGCCATACTTATGCGCGATTTAATCGAAAAATTTCAGAAAATGTACAGATCGATCATTTTATAGCTTCCCCAACCGGCAGTTTCGCTTCATATGCAGTCTTGGCATTTCGTCCGTAGCATAACTGCATGTTATGGAGTATGCAATGAATGTGGATAATGCCTGCTTATCTCTTGTGGATAATGCACTCGAAACGTTTGAATCTTAAGGAAGCAATGATTATATTTCAAAGTTTTTAGGTGGTGCTATCGTGACCGCAGCAACTGCTTTCAGGTTTCACAATAGGAACAGCTTAATTGTTGTCCTATTGTGTCGTAGTTGTGTCAAGTTTATGCTTTCTATGTATTGGACCAATCCGCCGAACCGTAAACAACTGCAAGCTATCCATGTTGGGCATATCTCTACAGCATACATAACTCATATTTGCTTCTCCGGACACCTATATAGACGATTTCGCTGCATATTGGCCAGTTTAATCCACAGCCATGAAAACACCAGTTTATTTAATAGCTCTACGTGTGGATTGATACAAATAAAAGCATAAGCAAAGAATAAATGACTTAACATATTGATGCTGTATATATAGATAAATATATATATATATATATATATATGAATATATATAAACATGTATATACATATATATGTATATATATATATTTATATATAAATCTATACATATGTTAATTTATAATATATATGTATATTTATAAATAACTATATATATATATAACTACATATATATATATATATATATATATATATATATATATATATATATATATATATATATATATATATATATATATATATATATTCATATTTATATATCAACCCATTCTCGAGCTTACACTCTCAACCATTGGATAGTGGTCACTTCGCCTTACATTAGCACCCATTTGGTAGTGTAAGAAGGCCTCGCTGTGCCTATATCCGACAGCCTTTTATAAACTACCGCACGTAGGAGAGTGTAAGGAGAACGGTTTGGCATGGGGCGTGAAATAAGGAAGGATCCCTTTTTACCGAGCTTCATCAGGGCGAGATGGTGGACATACGGTCAGGTGAGGATGCTTCGATGTTTTAATTGTTATTAAATCGTCAATTATGTACACTAACCGAAGATGGACTCAGGTGTAAGCACCATGAAACTTGTCAAAGGGCACTTGTAGTAATATTTGTTCCATGCTTTAATGTTATAGTCACTTGTTTCCTATTTACACGCTCTCTATCTTAGGTTACGCAATATATTTCGATCAGTGGAAGGGGCTGTCTTGTTTATATTACCGTCGTGTGCGGCTAGGGAAGGGGGGCTTTGCTTCCCTAAAACGTTTATGTCATGCCTATATTATCGACAATCTGATATGATGATATGGAAATGTACAGCGTTCCTTTTATCAGCAACTAGGCAAAGAATCTCAACCTCTGACAGCTCTGCTCTATTTACTACTTTCGATCTCACATCCGAGCTTTAGAGGCGAAGCGCAGCCAGTGAAATTACGGAGCTTCTGAAGTGTAAACGACCGATGAACTCACTAAAAACTTAACAAAGCCCTCCAAGCAAAACAATTTGTGACAAAATGCAAGATTATATCACAAAATCACACGAGGACTGTTTATATTACTACAGTTTGGTCTGTTTGAGCACTAAAATACGTAGCCGCGCACGACGGTAGTATAAAAATATGTCAAGAAGAGTCGTCCACGGCTATAAAATACGGCACATCATGAAACTTTGTTAAAAAAACAACATGGTTGACTCCCATAATGCAACATAACTGTATTAATTCTCGTTCATGTTATCGATTGCGTGATAGCCATGTTGGACAACAATTTTAAAATTGTGTTGGATTTCATTGATTCTGTTGATTAGAAGTATGACTGTTGTTGGACACTAGGTAAGATTGATGATAAGACATTTATTGATATGAAAATGTATATTTTTTTAACTGTCTCTTTGTCTGCGTTGCAAGAAGGAGCAAATTGGCTTATAAAGCTCACGATTCTGCATACGGACCGTAGCCTCTTAGGTGGCATCAGATAATCAAAACACCAGGGGCGAGTTGCCTTGCCTAATCAGCAACCACCTCCTCTTTGTTCGTTGGTAGTTTGGGGGGTTCCTGTGGCAGTTGTACAGGCTGTTAAGTGATAGCATTATCGATAGCTATAGACAGGACAATGAAATCGGTGAGGAGACGTAAGTTGAGAGAAAGCTAAATAAACTGAATTTGATGTTTGTTTTGGCACTTTTGAAGGCTAGAATTTCTGCAGATACAAAAATATATGTGAAACTTTTGTTTAAATGCAGACCCTGAGAAGGCATTTGATAAAGCCGCTGCTAAATTACTCAAAGCACTTTGCCCAGCTAAGGCAAAATCTTACCGTCTTGTTGTTAACTCTCCACTGAGGAGTACCTCTTGTATAATACCACATGGAGTGAAGCGCAAGCAAACCTCAGCTTCTTCAGCCAGACTAAATAATCATGGTACCTTTGTTAATTATGAAATATTAAAGAAAAATTAATTTCACAAAATTTACTGATCTCTAAGAACACATTCAGGTGCATCCTTTGCTTGTGTTACAAACAGTTGATACACCTACTTCCGTAGAGGCCCTTATACAGGAGGAAATTCCTATCGGTAAGATCATGATATTTGTGGGGAGTTGCTACTGCATTTTTTATGTTCAATAAAAATTAAACATGAGTAAGCAGTTATAGTGATAGAGGGTAAATTTATATGGAGTTATCTTCTGACGATAGATGTTAACTGTGTGAAGGAGACGATTTAGTTTCTGACATTTGGAAAAAGTACAGCCAATTATCTGACCCAAGATGACCATGATGATAGTGAGCTCACCGATTGGCATAAGCGAAAACTGGAAAGCCAAAATCTTTGGGAGACCCAAAGGCAATCGGTAGTGGACTCATTGCTAGCAAACATGGCACCATCTGCTCAAGAGCCTGAATGTTGCCTGTGTGCAAATCCATCAAATCTACGGTAATGTTACGCAAGAAATATTGTAATATCTACCTATGAATGACATTTTTGTGCACTAATGTGTAACTTTCATATTCAGGTGTCTCCAGTGCCAGATGTTTATGTGTGAGGACCATGACAAGCCCAACACCTTTGTGAAGGATGCCATGACAGGGAATGGTTTCATCTTGATTTCTACTACCCACTCCCTACTGAGAAGCCAGAAGATAATCCCAAGGCAGGATATAATCATTCAAATCGGTTCCACTATACTGAATAGATTGATGTTTTTGCAACAGGGTACCTGAGAAACTTTTGCCAAAATACTGCAGTCAGTGTGCTTATTCTGCGTGCAGGCAGAATAAGCACACTGACAGTGTGGTTTTATATATATGTCTTGTGAAAGAATAATAACTAATATTGTATTTTGGAGCACAAAATAACAAATGTTAAAAGGTTATCTATATAAGATGCTATAACAAAACTTACTTTCATTGGATCATTGTAATCACAATTTTCACAAATGAAATTTGTCAAGTGAAGATCATATCTCCCTGCAAATGCACATTGGAAAAAGTCACAATATGTTATTGTAGCATGTTATATGGAAGATTTGAACATAAGCGTAATGCATTGTGCACTTCAATGCAAGAAAAGTTCACATTACAGCTAAGAAGATATGAGATTTATGATATATATTTGGTTGATGAACTTATTTATAAGTATGTAGTGCCCTTTAAACAGCATCGTTAAAATGAAATTGTATTTATTATACATATTATGTTCCCAGTCTTATGGTGAAGAACAGCACAAGTTCTGAAAGTGAGCTTGTTAGACAGGGCCAAGTCCTACAAAAAGATCCATAACAAGTGTCATGCAAGATGTGGAGCTGACGATGACTAGTATTATGAAACACAAGATACTCATTGAAAGGAAGGCTGGTAATTATTCATATTTCACTTAAACCTCCAAATTTTGTGGCCATAAGGATCAAATACTTTTGTATCTGTGTACTAGACAGCAGCAAAAGCGCACAGGTCATAGGACAAAGCTCTCTGCAGAACGCCAACGATGGTCACAACTCCTAACAAGTTACAATTGCCTTGCCACAATCTTGCATGTCCCTCTTCTCAAGGGTGTTCCTGAGAGTCAAGACTCTTTGCTATGGCTGAGGGTGAGCAGTTCTTGTATCTGATATGCTCATGCAAAAACGATTTTGAATTATATTCTCATTCGATTCTTATTGAATTGTGACAAAACTGATACCTCTTAAAAAACCCGAGCTCTGGTTGAACAGTGGCTTTGCCTGCAACGCTTCAAAGAAGAAAGGAAACAGCTGGCAAATGAAGTCAACATCTACTTGACCAACTACAAATTCACAGCAGAAATCTGGCAGACATGAACCAATTACAGTCAAGTATGAATTATTTCTAACATAATTTAATATCCTTATATAAAACTCCAGACTGTTTACCATTAATAATATGTCTGTACATTTCTCCAGGCATGGAGACATAATTCATGGCAACAGCAGGCAAGCTTGCAATCCTACAGAGGCACCACCATGACATAAACATGCATGAAAAGAATGCTCTTCCTGGCTATTGCTCAAGCAGTTGGCAATTCTGGGATAAGTACAGATATATATGTCAATGGTATGACAGAACCTCCTGTGTCATCAGATTCTGAATATGGGTCTGATGCATAGAAGTCTGATCTCCTAAGAAGTTACATTACTTGAAATTTCAAACCAATAATACTTTGTCCAATTTAAGATTCTTGTGAAAGTAACTGTACATGTATGTATTTTTTAATCTTTTTGATATACTACATGTAATGAGCACCATGCCCTGAGGATAAACCAACCCAGTACAATAATGGTCAATGGTAGAGCCATGGAACCCAGTGGGCCTTAAAAGGACACTTCTGTCAATTATTATCACAGAGATACACAATTGTGCAAGAATTGTTTTTTACGAACCAAAAAATATTATCTATTGTTCACAATGTAAATGGTATAAACATATTGATGCTTATCCCCAACATTTAAATTCTCCACTGATGGGGTGTTGAATGGTGACTCATGGCTGTATTATGTTTTATGCATGCATTGTTACTAAGTCATTATGCTGTTCGTCATGCATTAACTAAGGTGTGTTTATCCTGGGGGAAATTGTTTGTCATCGGTTCTTTAGCTTGGAATAAATGAACATTATGCACTATGATCTAAGTCTGAACTTTTTAATAGATGTATTGATTGAAAGTGAGTGAGAAGCATGTTGTTGATGTAATTGTAACTTCTCAGTTTTTAAAAAGACCTTAAAACATGGATGGTTCATACCTCACAACAACTTACTCAGCTGGAAGTCATGAAATAAAGGGGGAAAAAGTCTTTTTGATGCCAAGCAAGATTCCTTGAAAAATCCTGAACAGTTTGCATGCGAAGTGAAATTCCTCATAATGGGAGGTGTCCTATACCTAGTCTTGCTGTCAGTTATCGTAAGTGTAAAGAAAAGACTACAAGCTAATAGCAATCAAGCAGTTTGTCCCTAGTACAAAATCGACCAAATTGTATCCAGTTTCCCTAAACACCCACGGAATATACTCATTGGAATTAATATCGAGCCTTATTAATAAAGCAAAGTTTTGGTCTTGTTGCATCGGGACTATCGAATAGACCAGCAAATTTCCGCGTTAACTTAGTTACTACATAAACTATCGCCATATTGACTGCTGCCAAGCAAGTGTCGTTCTCCCATGCAACTACACGTGCTGATGACTAGTACTGATTATAATGTCCATGCTGCCCAAATGCGAACCATCAAGAGCGAGGTACCTTACTCACTCATTCAAACAGTGAAACATGCAAGCTAGAGAGTCGACTATCAAAGTGTATGATATTCGCTTATCTCAGTGTCTAACTCTTATCCCGACTCTTATCACATCTAAATGTCCCAAATATCTATTCATGTGTCGCTTAGGTAATCCGATGCAGCATACAGAACAGTTTTACTCCTTCTGCCTTACCCCTAAAGGGTACTGAAACACCGTTTAAGTGCGTTCATATTAGTTCAACTAGATATTGGTAACATATAACCGAATAAAGGCGTTTCAAATATAACTATTTTGGTATCAGATGTTTACACAGTCAAACAATTTGACAATGCATATTGCGAATTGAAAATTTCATCTTAATGTACAGAACTGAGATCGGAGGAATCGATAAAATGTAACATTTAGTGATGTTATTGACAGTGCCAAACGCCGAGTGGCGACTTAAGTCGACAATTAACGTACGTTTATAACGTTTTATTCTGTAACTGGGATTTATGTAGGACAGAAGCATTATAAAACATGGTGTGAGATGTAACGTAACCGTTATTACATTATCTGCTCCAATGCATATAATGCATTCTGCGCTGCGATTCATCTCGCATTGAAGTTACCACTGACTAGTGTTACTCCAGTTGTTTTTTAAGTGACACGTCTTTCCTTCTCGAGTTAACCGACTTTTCCCTCTAATCTAAGAGCAATCTATTTGACAGTCTTGTAGTGTACAAACTGGACACTAGTCTTATTTTGTACTAGCAGACTATATATCTAACCCAACAGACCAACAGTCGATCGGGTACTCCACTTGGTTCATAAGAGCTATATATATATATATATCTAACTGTAGCTGCCCAATCTTAAACCACATCTAAAAATGACAATGAATTGCGGTTTGCAGGATTACGGGATTCCTTCCGTGACCAAACTTTTATCCCTACCCACCATGACCCTATTAACCCTAATCTCCACAACTTTATCTCCACTGCGTCCCAACCAAATACCCTGTACAACCTGACGTTCCCCACCAAATGCCCCAAGACGGGTATGCAAGTCCGGTGTTTAATCCTTGATATGAAGTTAAAGATATAGCCTTGAATGCTTATAGCCTTGAATGCTGAAAGCCTTGAATTCAAAGATATTGCGCAATATGTGATCCGCAGCAGAGATCCTCAGATCACCAGTATACCGTCGAGTGCGGTCGTTGTGGAGAAGAAGGTTGACGACACAGACAAA
This sequence comes from Urechis unicinctus, assembly GCA_034190875.2. Taxonomy (NCBI): domain Eukaryota; kingdom Metazoa; phylum Annelida; class Polychaeta; order Xenopneusta; family Urechidae; genus Urechis; species Urechis unicinctus. The sequence goes on along the minus strand of CM067348.1, from coordinate 45,693,761 downwards.
AAAGACAAACAAATAGCCATTCAGTCGATCGAGTACTACCTTGTCAAGAAGGTGCAAAAGCTCAAGTTGTTTCAAAGAACTAAAACGAAACAAAAACAAGCAAATATTAACTCTAAAGTCTTCATTTCTAATAAGTCATATTTATTCTATAGTGAAACAAATCTATCCGAGTCGATTTGCTAACCCATTTTTGTATGAATTCTTGAAAATTAATTACTTATGGTTCAATAGGACCATGTAGTTTCCTTTGTGAAGCTTGATTAAAAGCTGAATTATTCGAGAAATCATTACAGGTTAGAGCAGGGTTTTTTGCATACCTAATGGACCATCGATATTTCCCTCATTGTATCGTTACTGTCGCGGTATTGTCCTCAAATTTATCTACTGCCAATAATAAATCAACCCCTTTTTCAAACATACAACTCGGCCTGGCAATAGAGCATGCAGCCTTATACCCTGTTCCTTCTTTCGCACATTGTAGCGGTTTTATGTCTACAGGCGGCTGCATCCACAGCCATTGCGTTCACCTCGCCGGGATGACCTAGATAAAATTGAGCTGCTGAGTGCTGGTAAGTGCGGGTGTCCTTGTTTTCACTTCCGATATAAACAAAACAATTGATCTGCAGACCAACTAAGTGTCAAACCGCCATCGTCATTCAAACTCTCGCATTCGTGTACAAAGCGAGGCTCAAGGAACTTAATTAAGTTGACTGATGATGAAGTGAAGAAATCCATGATGTGGACAGATGATCTGAACATTTTCATATTTATTGATTCTATCCATTTGTCACAAATCTTAACAAACTTAGTGGGATGTCATCTTCCGACACTTTGTCTTCCCACTTTTCATTTCCAGGAGCTGAAAAAATACAAGATATTGGATGACTAAACAAACACAATACCTTGTATATGTATGCACAGAATTTCCTGGTTTATTTGGGATATCCATTCACCTAATCTGAAGATTGCATTTTTTCCACTATAAGGCCTTAAAGGTTAATTCTGTTGAAAATAGTCCAACAACCTGAAGGTTGACATGTGGTTCAGCAAAATATAACGTAACCAATAAAAGCATGCACTTTCCAACTGAAATTTCGGTTTGTTTGTCATCTGAATCGAATCAAGTTTGTACCAGGTTATAATGATGTCTTTCCATTCTAGTTATATTATCATGAAAGAGACATCCATGTATGATCACAAAGCCAATAAAAGTATTACACTTAACAACAAGTCTACTGAGTTCTGACTGGTCAGCTGAATAAAATAAAGCATACATGTAGATGCTAAGGACCAATCATATTTTATCTGGGCGTTTTGATGATATAGCCAATTCTTGTATGGATTATTGAAACGTGTACCCGCTTTCTTGCCCCTGTAGGCCTGGCAAGGAAGAGTCAAACGCAGCCCCCTTCAGCTGTGCCATCTAAACACAAAAAAGGCAGCCAAAGTTTCTTTACCAATCAGTGCATAAGAACCTAATTGAATATCAAAAAAGGTGTATTTGTGTGAATAACAACCTCTAGCCTTGTTTTCGATTAAATTCATTATTCTGTAAACATTGCTGTGGTGCATATTGGCCCCTTTTTTGATTCTCTTTTCATTTGCTGATGCCTGCCTTCTTTGCAGATACTCCCTGAGGCTTTACCCACTCACATGAATACCTTTTGGAGTGATTCAGTGATGGCAAAAGTGTCTGGAATATTTTAGTTTAACCGAAAACCAAAATTACCAAAAAATTTCTATTAAGCAACATTGATTTACAATCAAATAATAAATGCAACTGAGCTATGAAAATCTAGAAACAAGTAACGAGTGATAACAAAATCATAGAAAGGGTAGTTGGAATTTATCACATGATTTACCAGAGACATTCATTCACTTAGGCAAGGCAAATTGATAAATTATCCATCGGTACGGCACTTTTTATGTCTTCGGAAAAACGGCCTGATATACTAATTACACTCGCTTTGAGGACAGGGGTTACTTTTGGCCCGGCCGCAGTCTCTGGCATAGAAGATAGCTGCGACCGAGCCAATGCTAATCCCTGTGGCTGCTACCATCCCCTGTCATACGAAAATCATTACACCTTTGACACAAACAGAAATGACCACGCATAAGTTGTCACCCATAAATGTATTTCAAACCCACCATCATAGGACGAGGACATGCTGTCAGTCACGATAAACTATATATATATATATATATATATATATATATATATATATATATATATATAGATATATATATATATATATATATATATATATATATATATATATATATATATATATATATAATCTCCATTTAAAGTTTTATATATATATATATATATATATATATATATATATATATATATATATATATATATATATATATATATATATATATTTAATTTAAATGGAGATTTAATTTTGAGTATGCGATGTTTGAGGTCAGATAGAGGCTCAATCGTTCCGCAGGGACCATTGATTTTTTCTCAAATGCGCCGCCGGGCGCAGCGTTGCTTGCTGGAAATATGAACGAGTGCAGTGCAGCGGGGGTTGAGGTGGGAGGGGAGAAAGGTGGGGCTGGGATTTGGGGTTGGGGATTGGTGTTGATGTCTGCTGCGTGGGTGGTTGGAGCATGGGCAGGGCGAAAAGGTGTTCAGTAAAGGGCGGGGTTTAGATAGAAAGGATATAAATAAAATAATCATCGATATTGGAGTATTCCATAGAGAGAGAGAGAGAGAGCGGATGGTGGTGGTGGGGGGGGGGGGTGGGGTGGGGTTAGCGGAGACGTACTGTAGGAGAGACGGGGAAGAAAGCGGTTGCGACGATGAGATTAGTGGGGTCTGAAGGCAGGAATTAAATTATAAAGTTCATACAATGAAATGTTGACGTGATGAGCTGGGGGGCGGGGGTGGAGGGGGGGGGGGGGGCGGGGTGGAGGGGGTGAGTGGGAGGGGATGGAGTGGGAGGGGGTAGGTGGGGAGAGACGAAGCAATGAACGTGTAGTTTGTAGCCGGTGGGGGAGCCTGGGTTAGGGGAGGGGCTGTTAGTCCGGGTTTTTGAACGTAATCTAAAGTTAAGAGAGGCATGGGTGTTACATGATGGGTGGGGAAGGGCGGGGCGTGGCAGGACGGGGCGGGGCGAGTAGGGATGTGAAAGGGGTAGTGGAGGAGGGGGGGGCGGTTGTTATGAAGTAGGATAGGAACGTTGGGAAGAAGGTTAATCAAAACGGAAATGCATGGAATCGGGAGGGTGATAGGTTGTTGAGAAAATAAAATGTCACACTGGAAGAAGCGAATGGGGTGGAATTTAAAGAGGACGGGGTTGGGTGGGGGAAGGGTTTTGCATTGGAAGGGTATGCAGTTTTACGAGAATGAGGAGCGAGAGAGGCAATCGATCAAACAGATTAGATTTACAGGGGATGGGGAGACATGGGAGGAAAAAGTTTGATTTTTATATAAAATTGTTCATAATTTGTTTTATTTTCTTCAAATTATCAAAAAATTTCAGTTTTTAACAAATATTACATCTTTTTTATACTGCGGGCTATTAACATTCTATTGACGAGCAGCGCCGTCCGCATATACAGCCGTTAGTGTGGGATTCCTTATACTATCCAAGCTATGATATTGTAAGGGGCATTGACCACTATCCTATGGTGGAGAGTGTAAGCTCGAGAATGGGTTGTATATATATATATATTTATCTTTATATATAAATGTAAACATATATATGTATTTATATATTTATATATATATATATATATTGATATATATAATTATGTTAACAACATATATATATATATATATATATATATATATATATATATATATTGTTACGTATATATATATAAGTATGTATATATATTTGTAACTATATATATATAACCATATATATATATGCATTTATACATATGTGTGTATATATATATGTGCATGTATATATATATTCATATATATTTATATATATAAGATTATATATATATATATATATATTCATACATATATATGTTTATATATATATATGTATATATATATACTTATATCTATATATATTTGTATAAATATTTATACATATACACATATGTATATATATACACATATATATATATATATATATATATATATATATATATATATACATTTATATATATACATTTATATATATCTAAATGTATATAATGCTTACAGCGTTTGCTGTGTACCTTTACATAATTAAGCAAATGACAGTTAAAAATCATAAGGCTTATTCATGGCGTCATTTTGTGTACCGTATGACTACATTATATTTGCATAAGTGGCTGCCTTTCTAAATATTAGTCAGCTTGTCATCAATGATGTTGTAAGAATACTAAGTTGGAAGCGTACAACCCATCAAACCCAGTTATACTTTTCATTTAATTTGAATGATATTCCCGTCTCGAAATATCGAGTGACTCTGGCTCAATTACGTTGGTATGTCAATAAAAGGTACATTTATCGATTGCGATTGTTCGTTTTTGTGGCAGGCATATATCTAGCTGATGAACGTACATAAATCAGCCGTGTATGCCTATTTTGAACTTCGAATAAGAAGGTCCATTTTTGAGGCAATGTGTAACATCTTTCTCAATAAAACTGCTATACAATACTCACATTTCAATCTGTAACAATATGAAACTTTGTATACCTCTATCCAGAGGTAATGTTTACCATTATTTAAAACAGCATCTTCATAGTTCTGCTAATTCTTGAATCGTCCAGCCAGGTTGTTGTTGATCTTACTTTAGCTTATGCAATGAGTCTTCTTTGCTGACTGCAACAGCCATGCACTGTCGTAAATGTTTGCAAGTCTCCCTAGGGCTCGCATCACAGAAACGGGTTATTAATTACTTGTTATTTTGCCTTTGAGACAAAGGGCGAACGACCTACCAAGGGTACTGATGGTTACTCTTGGAGGATCGTAGAAGGTGAAATATCCATGAAGCTAGAACAACATAGTAGTGGTTTTAAGGCACCTCTTTCAATGATCACTTGCTTGTGAGCTTGTAAATCCGAAATATGTGGTCGATATAACGATATCTTATGAAAACCACTAAAACCAATCACGATTTGCGACTAGACCTTTATATTCATGACGTCTTTGAACGAGCATCAGCTCTTATATACCCAGAAGTTGGTTTAATGTCTACATAATACAATTTTACCAGATGTGGGCCAACATTCCGACGAGCATGATTTATTGTGGCCTGAACAAACTTGACTTCCCACATAAGCGGCTCATGTAAGTTAGAACGGCCGATGTCTCTTTGGTTATATACAACATTATTAAATAGAGCTTGTTGCAAAGAATGTAAGATGTTTCATTGTTGTAAAACCGTACATCAAATCATACCTTATTGCTAATCTCTTGCAACTTCAACATTGCGCGGTTACTTAGTATCTGAAGTCATACGTTATTGATGTGGTGAAATTAAAAACATAAAGCAAACGCAAGGCAATAAGATAAATTTATCATTATATGGTGTAACAGATTGGCTCGTCATTTATGATGGAATATAGTTACAACACCAGTCATAGTAACGCTACTTTTCCTAGGTTACGAGTGACTAGAGAGAGAATGAGAGTAATACAGGCATAGACACATGTGTATACGGAATTTTACATCGCGGCAGCGAAAATCGTCTCACAAATGAACTCCATGCGATTGAATCGCATTTATTGAGCTGACATACCCATAACACTGAATGCTTTTTCTTATTTTGGACGTTGCACGATTAATACATGGGCAAGTAGAAATGGTTGGAAAGGTCGTCTCTTGTGCAGTACCCAATATAGCGATTAAACACCGGCACTCCAACTAACGCTATGTGTATTCGTTGTGGAGATATTTGGCGTCACATTTTCATGGCCAATAATCCTAATTCATTAGCAATTCTCTGATAATATATTCGATTGATAATCGTATTGCACCTCATTTTTAGGGAATAATTTCTCATAAACATGCATACCATACCAATTCGAGGATTGCTATCAATAAATAAGCTTTTGAGACCAACTGAAATCAACATCGTTGTGTGACACATAAACTACGACGTTATGCACTTGAACGAGTGTGCTAACTACCAAGCATTCATCGAAGGTTTCGATAAATTAGCCCTTTTTATCCACCATCTCAAAACATGTCTAAAAGATCATTTATTCTATGAAACTTGATATCATGAATTGACTTATTGTTGAGGGTGGGATGCCTATTGCTCGGTTTCGATAACCTGCCACATTTGATACTCGGGTTCCTGCTATCGATCGAACTATTCGTCATACTTGTATAGCAAAGTTATACGACGATTGGGTGCGGGCTGTGACACAGCCACACTATTCAGAAGCGCAATTCGCAACAACATATATCATTGAATATCAATTGTCCAGCTTAAATCGACACCAATAAGCTCGTATAATAACTTTAATAGATAGTGTCGAAACGATCATTTGTGTCAGCCTAGAGAATCTGACATAGAAGTAAATTATTCTGTCTTGCGGCTTCCATTGATCACGTAACGTTATCACGGTTCCCAGTCGACGCAGGTGTCGGTGTTAAGGGTTATGCCAAGTAAATGCAATATTTAATCATAGCCTTTGACAACCAATTAACCTCTTGTCAACCCTTAATGTCTATAGATATTGCCAATTACCTAGAAGTCAGTGACACCTGTCAATTACTGAGGATGCGTACCTGCGGCATATGTTCCATCCCACTGTTTATGATGCTTAAATATATAAAGCCAAAGTAGATGTCACTGCTGTAGGCACTTTACTACGCCGATAGCCTATATATCTCCTTCAATCGACATAATGTTGGCGATGGAAGAATTGCATTGTGTTCTCAATAATGATTTAAGTATCTTGATTGTGTTATGCCAGAGTTGTATGCGGCGCATATGGAAACACAATTTTAGGCAATAGTGATTGCTTCGCACATATGCCGATACATTCCAGCTACCCCGTAATTTGCACCTTGATAAGTATAGTAGAAATAACAGTCGATGCGCTGCACGTGATAATTTTTAAATATGCCTTCGGGGTAAAGCTGTGCAGTGTGTTGCTGACACTTAGGCTGCAACTCTGTTCTATGACGTAGCAGTGGGTTCCGAAAAGTTTACGCCTCGCATTGGGAAATGCGTCATTACGTGTACAGCATGCTTAGTTGAGATTAATTCAAGTTGACGTCTCTCCGAATTAGTAATGAGTTTGTCTCATTGAGTTGACGGGCCGAAGGGAATACCAAATGAGCGCATATGCCTCCGCCATTAATGCCAGAATTCACTTAGAGCAGAAAATAGACTGTTATTAATGAAATAATGCTATATCTAAGCCTCTAAAGTTTCCTTCAGAATGCTTTAGCTGCTCCTAGTTATTTCTCAAATGTCTCATACTCTGTGTATTTCATTCAGGATGTCAGCAGCTTAAAATCAAGGAACACATGAGATAAAATGTTATTATTAACATTAGTTATGCACCTTAGTGATAAACTCCGTTTAAACGAATTTTTTTATCGCATCTTACATGCAATGTTTCCCTTTGAAACAACTTCACAACAAATGTCAATATAAATGCTTGTTGGGTGGTAGATATACAGTAGTCTTGTTTCGTCCGTTACCTTAAAATTGAAGCATCGTCACGTTATTATGGGGAAAAGAATATGTCTCTATTCTTCAGATTCATTAGTCATTTATCAAACTGTTTGTTAGCGCAGTGTTTGTAATATAATGAAGCTTAAGTGTACATTGCAAAATAGATATTTGCATCATTTTAATCATTCGATGTCGTCAAAATAATATAGGTTGAGCAAACTCTATAATACAATATAAGAAGTAATTATATCAGAGTGTAAGAAGAAAGCTGAATTCCTGCTGTTATCAACCTGAATAGATCGCGTCTTAGAGAGGCAGGGAAAGAGGCAGAGATGGAAGGAGAGAATGAAAGATAACGAGATGAAGAATGGATGAAAGGAAGAACGGGAATGTAGGAATGGAAATGGGTATGCACCATGGCCCATGTATACAATGTTAAGTATCTGTCTCAGAGATTGCAAGCATCAGGTCCTGTACATTTTGTTGAAATACTATCCTTTGTTTTATCGGAATCGTTACTTCTTGGACCAACTACTTCAGTTTAGACTAGATATTTGCTTGAGTGCAAGCCAACGCTCCCGATACTTACATCAAGTGGTTGTTGTGTAGACCTCAAGGAAACTCTCAAGAGCCATATGCCTATGTATATTTTCGTTAAGCACCGTTCATGTATCATCTCCGCTGGATGGTGTAAGGTAAAATAATGATACATATCTTGTGGAGAACTTCACCTAATGTTTTAACTTTTCGACGTTAATGCCTTAAAAAGTGTCATTGTTATACCGACGATGTGATAGTGAGTAATCACAGGCTGATTGTTCGTGCAATTAAGAATAGATATACTTGGCTAGGCAGCCCTCAAACGAGAACCTTCATTATCAAAAGGTGTGGTTAATTGGTTTAACAGGCTCTCCATCGTTGTAAGTTTGTTCTGCCGTCACCCAATCGAAATTTGTTTGTTGTGTACTTTGACGAGATGAACGATAGCTCTACCTGGGCAGCTTACACAGAGGATGGCACGAAGCACATTTAATCATTATCGTTAAGTAGTGTAGACTAAACAGCGAGCCATATTGACACCTTTCTGTTATCGGCATTCTATTGATGAACGAAGAAAAAACAGCCGACGAAGCTTTATTAATTAAGGCTTTGCTGTTTGACAAACTGTGTATTTACTTTAACCCGAGCTTCCAATTCTCGATTGTACGTATCAGCCCCTGTTACTCGCCCCTTTAGATCGGGAAAATATCGCCAAGTATAAGGAAACGAGGCATATACTTGGTGTAAGGGTAAATAAAAGAGCAAAAGAATTGTCGTCTACCTTATGTTTACCCGTGGTGTCATACTTGTAAGCTTTCGTTTTAGACAATACACATCCAGTGCTTAGTTCGCCCGCACATACATCGACCGTAAATCGAGTATGTGTGTTGTGCCGTTCTGTTTCAACTGGATATACATAAAACTTCGAAAGACAGGAAAACGAGATTTGTTCGTCCATTGGCTAAGCTCATATATACGAATCTAAAAGAAAGCGCAGTGGCTATTGTGCTTTTCTAGGGTCATTAAGTTGCAAGCTCCAATTGAAATAATATAGTAAATTTCATTCGAAAGATCGGAAATAACCTATTTTCTCGCAGTTCTCTATCTCAAGATCTTATTATCAGCGTATTATAATAAAAATACCAGTAGCTTAAAATCGAGATTCATGTAATGAGTAGTTTTGACTCAATCGGCCTTACTCACATAATCTTATTAAAGGAAATTATGCACTCCAGTAGTACACCCCTTTTAACTCATACTTTTTTTTCATAACTGCTATGTAATGAAATGTCGCATCCTCTTTGGAAACACATAGTAACAAAAATGTCACCATAAAACCTATGTTACGTTGTATTTCATATTGCAGAAGTACTAAGATGGTTATAGCGATCATGTGGCTCATGATGTATTTGTTTTATATTTTCATCTATTTTGTAAGGGTAAGATCCCTCTCGATAATTTCTTTTTGCTTAAGCCAAATCAATGACGCGTGTGAGTGTTAACACCAAGAAATATTAATTAAATAAAAGTCATTACCGTTGAAGCTTTCCACTTGTTTGGCTGTGTAGAACTTGTCCACTATTTTCATAAACATTGGAACGAAATACGATATGACCGTTGCTGCTGCTGACGCTAAAGATGCAGTTTCCTTGACCGATTTCCCGCGCCTCTTTCATATTTAACATACTGCTTACGGACTTAATTAATGATATTAACTACCACTAACGAAAGCTAGATTTAGTGTACACAATTGATGACGATCAACCTCAACGACACCTTCCTGAACTTGACTGTTATGGCAAGTCAAAGAAGATACCATGTGGTTTATCAAATGGTAACTTTATATTTTGCAGTTCACGCGTCACTATGTATCTAAACATTCATTGTTACTTAAATGTCAAGCACGTCATTACGGTAGCCTTTTTGGTTCAAAATATAATATACTTTACGAGAATGCTGTTTTGTTTCCAAGTTTAATAGCATGTCCATGACAGGAGAAACTATAACGGCGGTCATCTAGCGATCGTAATCGTACTTAATCAAAATTATCTTAAGCAAGGTAATCTTAGATCACTATGCGGCGTAAATTTTCATTAAGTTTTTTCACTTTTCAGCAAGGCGATGTCTGCGGTCGTCGACTTTGAAATGATTTGAAATATGACAGTTGCTGATGCAGACCATGAAGTTGACCGGCTCATGACCGATAGTTAACTGCAGGAACCAGGGATATTTAATATGGTCTACAAAATGACATAGGCTGTCTGGCTAGTATACTTGGCCTCGGGCATTGCTAAAACAAATCGACCTAGTCTGGTATTGTGCTTAGTAGCAATAAATGCGGAATGCTATATATCTTGGTAGCGATAGGCAGAAGCAATTTAAATGAGTAAATGTAATGCATATATTGTCATGACCTGGCTTCACAACATACTGCTGGTCGTTTCTGAAACGTTTTAGTCGTTCTACAAACTTGTTATCTATGCATGAAAACTAGCTATAATCTCACGTCAAGACTGCGCTCGGCCACTCCCAGTTGTCGAGCCAATGCGGTTGTATGGTTCGACATAGAGAAATAGTGGATCCAAATTTTTCTAGTCATTATTGTCTTTGCGGAATGTACGATTAAATGCGACTGTTTTTATGACAGGAGCAATCCTTAACTAAAGCAATATTACATGTTCCTTTCTTAACTACTGAGTGAGTAATGATATTTTAGAACGTATTGGTCTCTGTATTCAACTATTGAACAACAAACAGCTGTAGTCGTTAACAATTTGCCCTTGTGCTCGCAGCAAACAAGTCGTTCGATTACCCGCGGCTGATGGAATAGTAGAAATCCGATTGCTTTGCGCATAAACCTTAATTCGGTAACAAAGTTGCTATCCGATCCAAATAAGAAATAACCTGACTAGGCATGATCGATTCGTTTTAACATAGAATATTTTCTAGGCATAATAATTTGTATATTACCACATCGGATTATAAATATCACATAGTTGCATCGTTGTGCAAGGAATGGCTGCTTTACTATATTATCTGATAACTAATTACTATAACACGCCCTGAAAGCGTGATTCTGTATATTATGTTACTATTTTTTCGATCTTGTAGACATTTACTATATTTCGTTCACACAGCAGTATAGGTAATAATTCCGACTCAGCATTATACTAGCATGGAATAACACAGTGATGTTAAAATGCGTGGCATTTTATGCACTATGCAAAGATTCGTGCGAAATCCTGAAAGCTTTCCATCAACTTTTAGAGCAATAACAGTGGAAGTTAAACCAGCAATTTCAATTATCTTAGAAGGCAAACAAAATGTTTTTTCACAGGGCATAAGTTTTGTGAGTCTGTCGGTAGCATGCCGATTAGCTAGGGAAGGGCGACCCTTTGGTTGCACATAAAAATATCAGTAACTACTTTACTGCGGTTTGCATGTCTTCACGATACTCTAATGAAATGTAATATGTTTTGGTGGACAATAATGACCTATTTATCATGCTATAGATATTGTTCATGAGAGTCGGATTTATCAAAACTCGATGAATCCATGGAAGCCCTAACCGCACTACGGATCCACTGTTTTCTTGCGTTAACAGAGCGGGTACGTGTGTTCATTAATGATTCACTCCACATCATTCAATAATTAGGACCAGCTAATTCACTATTTTGGCGTACACCTTGCAATCAACTTAGCATAATGTGCACGTAATGACGAAGTTTTCCTCATGTAAGTTCACTGCTCTCAATCCATTATTTACGGTACAAGCACGTTGCAATCATCTATTCGTTTGCTCCCTCGCATCGAACTCACGCATAATGCCTAACGCCAACGAAGCAATCTAAAAGAATACATCGTGACCAGGCGAAAGAAGGTTTTTCCTGTATATAAATAATTGAGGGATATTACACACAGCGGCCCCAATATAGATAGATATATATATATATATAGATATATATATCTCTATAGAGATAGATATATATAGAGAGAGATATATATAGATATAGAGAGATATAGAGATATAGAGGATCTATATATATATATATAGAGAGATATAGAGATAGAGAGATAGAGAGAGATATATATATATAGATATAGATATATAGATATATACATATGATATATATATATATATCTATAGTATATCTATAAATAAACCCTTTATATAGATATAGATATATATATATATATCTATATATATATATATATATCTCTAGATATATATATATATATATATATATATATATATATATATATATATATATCATATATATATATATATATATATCTCTATATCTATATATATATATATATATATATATATATATATCCGTCCTGTCTAATCTCGTTATTATTTGTCAACGGAATGAATTCTATTGCAATTCTCAGCAAATCCCTTCAGCTCATATTATGCTTACCACTAGGATGGTTTGCCGCTTGCAATGTCTTGGTAATGCAATCTATTTGATCCCATTACTCCATAAAAGTTGTGTAGGCCATTTTTACATGTGAGGCTCAGTTTGATGTACAATGTACAATTTGAGAACTGATGTACAATTAATTCTGCTAGTATTTAGCCATCATTTGTATCGACGATATAAGCATAAGCCATTGTTATCATTTAATGTACTGACTCGTATATGTCTGATACTGATACGAGCGCACAAGAAAGCTACATCTCCGACGTAAGGTAAAAGGCATAAAATAAGCCACCACTCTCTATCACACTCAAGAAAAACCATTGATCGGCGCGAAATATCCGTCAATGCTATTATGGCGTGGGCAATTAACTCTAAATAAATGTAGGCTTATGAGATCGTGTTAAGCTTGCAACAATTCGCTGCGCAATTAGTTGACGGACATACATGGTGTTGACTGTTTTACGATTTTTCCTGCTCACTTGTGAGTATTTGGGTACAATGTATTGTACATGTAAGCTGTGCTGCTCATTGAAGCGTAAATGCTTGTCAACAGTAGTTTTCTTTGCTGTATGGAAATAACAAAGTAAACTAACGCACACCACAGCCTACATTTGACCTGTCTGCTCCTGCATCGTAGAACAAAATACATAATCACAAACACAAATATGATAGGTGACCTACAATGCACGAGAGCAGGAAGACATTTTACTAAAACTCAGAATCTTTGTATTAATGCCCTGGTCATGCGTCTGCAACCATTCAATTCACATAGACTGCTGGTCAGTATGGTTGAGTAGCCTAGATTCTTAAATGAACGAGTCGTGTCTCGTCAAGAATATCAATCCAATATTCTCCCGACTTGAGGATATCAGCCTACACTTTATCCAAATGGCTTCTTTCATTATCCTTGTGGCACCGCAGGCGTCGACCGTCCAGTAGACTCTTTGCTTGATAATGATATCAACGGATTATGCAGCTAGCATATGCAACAACCAAACTCTTAGAAAAAACATTGCTAGTAATTACGCTGTTTGATGACCCATGGATATCGATGTGATTACAATGATAAATTTGCACTGTGAAACCTTGGGCCGAATGAGTGCCGAATTAGAATGTCGTCAATTTGGCAGCGAAGCCTAATAAATGCGTACTATCAATAGTCACCCACGATTATCGAGGGACATAATAATTGTTCATTCTTTGAACGCGAAAACGGGATAGTAACTGAGAAATATATATGTTATAAGAAAACACGCACAAAGCAAACTAGGAAAGAAGTCAAATATGGTAACGCAAGAGAGATGCGGGTTGGCAGTGCTGAAATTACATCGTCAAGTAATGTATATGCGGTGATTACTTTCTTCCGCCAGCTGCCAGACTGTATTGCAAAGTCATGCAATAGAAGCGAGCAATGATAATAGCAAGAGAATGTTATGTGTTTTGAATCTGTTTTCGCCCAAATGAGTATTGGGTAGTTGGGACTTTCCAATATCGCTAGAGACAGAAGTAGGGAGAATACCCAGCTCGGTATTGCAAGAGCAATAAAGCCGAATAAATGTCCAGTTACGAGAAAACGGAGGTAAATTGTGAGACAACAAAGCTTGCGGCGGCTATATACAGTGCGAAATTCGGCATGAGCTGGCTGACCGATAAACTTAAAACAGATTTACCATATTATATTGTTCAATTGTCGTGAACGCTACATCAGTAAATGGATGTCCATATGAGGGTGTGTGACGTGCCGGGGGACAGGTGATGAAGGTTTGTATGAACAGTTGCTCAAGATCCGACGGTATCATAACTTGTATATATTGCTTCTTTTCATTAGTGCTCGATTGATTTTTGTGCTGCGAAGTTTTCTTGGTAATGTGTTGTACCTCAACGATTATGCTATATACGCAGATTATGTGTGCTATAACGTTGTTACTAGTCGTCTATCCTTTCGCTTTTACGACATATCCAATGGTGATGTGATGTGCCATAATGGCCAATAAATGCAAACAGTAGCAGAGTGAACATTAATTAATCGCCAGCATCAGATAAACAAACAGCTACAAATGTAGCCTCACTTGAAGTTTAAGCCTATAACATATTAACGACTACGCATTAGACAATGCGGCTTTTAGGTTCATGCTTTTCCGTGGCCATGCGATCCTGTGAAAATATAATGGCAATATTCTTGCAAAGCTCCTGTGGCTTTACCCATGAGATACCTCATTTAAATGATTACTCTTGACTAAAATACATCACATAAGTAAAGACTTATTTATAGACCGCGCATTGCAAGCATACCTTTTATCGATATGCTTATGTAAATTTGTGGCTGATATGCACCGTTACTATTCAGAACCAAACTTATACGTGCAACTCTACCGTGGAGATCAGATACAAAATAGGAGGTCGCAGTGCTCGACTGAGAATCGACAGCCAATGGAACAGAGCGCTATTATCTGAACTTATATACGGTTTTCGCCGTTGGTTACAAATAATTACGTTACCTTAAGTATTGGATACATGGCATTATACAACCAAGTTTAAACGACGAGTGCTGTGCATCATATGTTATTACATTCTCTCAAAATAAATTCTTTATCACGCTGCATTAATCATACGATGATTGTTTTTGGCGCTCAGATTTAATTCGTTGGCATGCGTTTTCTGAATGCGGGGCTCGCAGAAATTGAAAAGGTTGTTTTCATTATATTACGCCTTTCTGCCTGCCATTCTATCGCGGACGACATGTGATTTATCTTGAATCACCTGTAATAAATCCTGGTGGAAATTTGAGAATGTAAGCGCCATTGTACACTTGCAATTGACTGAAAGCGATGTGGCAGAATACTTGGGATATGACTGCGATCAGAATCGGGCACAATGACATAACGACGAATAAATAAGTTAACACTTACTTACGAAAGAAGTGCATCTTTCAGTTCTGTGAGATGAGTGAATTTATCTGATTCATGGCACATATCAAATTGCGTTATCACGGAGGCATGGAGGGTCAACCATGAGTAAGAATAGCCGTTTAGTGAGAAAAATAAATTGGGCTTTTATCTTCTGCTGCCATCTGGGCATCAATGCAAATGCTGCTTTATGACCAAATGCTTGCTGGCCCATTATGAGCATCTATACTTGGGTGAAATTGCCTTATCTACTTCTGCCACTGAGACTGGTGAAATGTGTTTAGTTTATATAAGCAAGTGGACTAATGTAATGTTGGCGGTATTCCAACTTGCCCTCTCAGCGGATGCTTTGTGTATGCATTAGTATTCCAATTCGTTCGTCAAAGGGTAATCCCAAAGCTTTTGATATGGTGATATATGTATGGTATTGTAATAACCGTCCATCTGCTCAATTATAGCAGTTAATCGTCTACCAATTCTTCTGTAGCTACTATATCCGTGGTACTTGCATGGAATTGCATTATCGTAATCCGATGCCAAATGCACATGCTATTCGTCGAAACCCACAATCATCGAGTGTCTTAAACTGTGAACTTCGAGCATTTATTCAATCGCTAACGTGTAACATTTTGTAAGAATATAGTAGAGACACTTTACGACCAGTGCTCATTTAACGATATCGTTGCCGTCGTGACATTCAAACGTCATTAATATGTAAAGCAACGCAGGAGATGGTGGAAGGCATTAGTTATGATTGCAACTATGCTCACAATCGGTATATCTGAATTAATTTATGGAACACGATAGAGCTTGTTAGGGTTGACACTCGTAAAACGAAGCATCTAAAGCTCCACTGATTAGATAATGAAACTGCTCAATGGATTTTCAGCCTCGCGTTGCTTATAATGCAAGGTTTGGGAATCATTCGTACAATATGACAAGGCATGTGGCTAGGTCAAAATTACGAAGCACTAGGTTTTTCACTACCTTTGGAATGGAATAGTTTATAGGTTTACAATAGTTAAGAGTGTCAATTAATTTACTTGACTCTAAAAACTAAATTATTATGTATTTCACCATGAAGTGTTTTAAATAATATTTAGCTTTACTTGTTAAGTAATTGAATATTTGTCGCATATTGCCTATTTATACAACAAAGTGTATCGGTATTCGTACTGAGATTTATCAACGTATCAGTTTGGATCATGGTACAGAATATCGGAATAGCGTTACGTCAACAGGTTTGCCTATCTAGTCACAATCGAAATAAAGTCCACAGCCGTTATGAATGCCTCCATAAAACAAATGTTTTCAGGGCACTAACCCGTTGTAACCAAACCGTGGTTGATATTCATTATTTGGCTGCACAAGCTAATTGAAATGCCTAGCGGAATGATGGGTGGGCAAAATCATTAAACGCTAGGCAATTTCATTCTTCAGCAAATCGGGTATTAAGACTTGAATCAAGGTCGCGAAAATAAGCACTTTGGGAAAATATTCTTTAAATATTGGGCTCCGGCAACTGCGAAATGTTCTTTATTTGCATTGGCGAGTGCATATGAATATTGGTTTCGTTATGACCTTAGTATTGGGATTTCAGTAAACAGTTTCTTTGAGCTTCTTTACTTTGCTATTGCTTGTTGCAAGAATCAACTGCCCATAACCCTAATATGTGCGAGAGTTGGCGACTGTGCTCATAGTCCTACGTTTGAGCCATATATTCCCTTGATCACCTTTGTATCTACTCTCGTGGCCAATTAATGATGAAGTTGCAACTTTACCGTCATAGTCTTAGTGCCAACGCTAGACGGTAAGTGACTAAAGCGCTTCGTTTTGGGATTCCCAGATTACCATGTTGTCTACGCAGTGAATAATGTCAGGAACCATCAGCCTATGGAGAATGCATACTCTGTAACGGTTACAACATTCACGCTGCTGAGAACGATCATCAACATTTTGACATCATATCATTGTTTTGTGAACCAAATTAAAACCCGATATGTAAATATCATATAAGCGTACTCGATTTACTATTCAGACTATCCTTGTTCCACTCGATGTCGGACATCAATACGCAAATACGAGAGTAAAGAATTTGCATTTTCGTTTGGAATGCTCTTACAGTAAATAAACAGCAAGAGCCAACAACCTATGACATATCTTGCACTGACATTAGCGTATATGGTTACATTTTTCTATGGTCTTTCGTCAGTATTGACAAGACATCAAATACTTGTTTGTGTAAGAGCCCTGACAACCATATCCACATAAATACCCTTCAATGCTAATGTTAATGTGCTGGTGATGGTCGCTTGCCGTCAAGTGACTACGTACTGATGTTGTGGAAGTCTTTAAGAGTAAAAATTGAAATAGTATTACTTCGTTAAGCTCAATACTAACATTGCATTGGGTTGACGTTGGCTCTTTCATTAAATTTTGAGTTGCATAAAATAGCTAACAACATGAATCTTGCAACACACTAGCATCGCATAAGTGTCATAACACTATGCAAGTTAATCAAAAGCCAACTAAAAGCACACTTAAGGAATATATATTCGGGTTTTATGACCCATTGTGGATATTTTCCAAACGACAAAGAAACTTTATGAAGCGTCCAGTAAACATATATTTAATCTTAAAAGCTAGGAAGCCCAATAATAAGTGTGTGGAATGGACGAGAGGATTGGATGCATATTTCATGCAACCATACGATGGATATTAAATGATATCGCTGGAGTCAATTAATTACAATTATTAGGCTCACCAAAGATTACGACTGGATTTACTAACTATAATAATGGCTGACATTTACACTGTACATGTTCTGCGCAAACCATGTAGATATTAGCAGATTTTGTTGATGCATACCAGGGGGATGGAGGGGTGGGGGGGGGTGTTGGGTGAAAATCATATTTATCATGCAAGTTTGTTAGGCCTGATGATATATTCCAGTACCGCATGTCATATTAAGGCAGCTGCAATCCAACTTGTAAAGGTTTAACACTTCACATGGGCATTAACAAATGCTATCTGATTAATGTAACAGCCCGGTAACGACCTGAGCGTGACCACCAATGCTGTACACGACGAATCTTACAGCATCTGTGGTCACGCTCAGATCACATTAATATCGCCATATTGATGTTAACTCACATCATATATTAATGGTACATCAAATATGTTAAGAACTGAATTGTAAAATAAAAAAGATAGATGAGTCTTTCGAAAGAAGTTCGCATTAAAAGCAGTGATCGACACCACTCAGGTCGGCATAATAATAATATGGAAGACTTTATATTGTGATAATGTATAGCCTTGGTAAAACATTCTAATATCTTATTTGTGCAATTAATAGCATGCTCAAATTATGATTAACAATATCCACAGAGGCTACGTTAAGGGAAGACTTAATTCCAACTTTCGTTCGATCATTGGTGGGCAGCATGTATAGCGGCTAACGGTGGCTTATTAAGCTTGATGGGGCATTGTCGCAGCAATATAAGGAGCTGGCTACTTATAACAACTAATGTAGTTTTTATCGCCGAATCCTAACGATAACGCACGACCAGATCACACATAAAACGATAGGTTCGTGGTCCATGGATGACCTGTATCAATTAGCAGCTGAATGAGCATGGTGCACAATCTTTGGAATGCGTTGTCTATGGTATCGGCTAGGGAGCCATTTTCCTGAATGGCAATCAACACCATAATCATGAAATAACTGTACGCTCATTGATTAACCCTATAAGACACTTCAAATGGTGTGGTCGCCAGGCAACACACATACGCAGCAACTTATTTTGTGAGAGGTAGCATTTGCTAGACCACCTAGTCAACGATTTGGAAGAACTATGCCTTTAATTTTTCTAAGAAGTCGACTAATAAATAAGAAGCGAATTTATCTCCCTAGCAAAGGACCACACTATCGCCTCTTGTTCGAGCCGTCATGACGCGCCATGAGTATTTCCATGTTGCAATTGTTCTTCCCCAATCATTAGAAATTAAATGTCAGTGTACGATGGGTCATGGGTTTTTGCCAACGTTGTATACGCAGCATATTTCTTTCATTGCTTTGATAGGTGCTCTATTCAGTTTCAACCCACGATTGACGCGGCTCTTAGAACAAGATCCACCACATATTACTTGCTTGAAGAGAAGATTTCACGCAATCAACAATTGTGGTAAAGGTAGAACGTAACTCATCTAACTGCGCATCGCTTGTTCGACTAATATTCACAGAATATTTAATTAAGCACGCTCCAATGTTTAATGCTAAGACTGTTGTGAAATTTACAAACGTATTGCTCTTTACAGCTAAGAAGGGAGTCAGCATATCATATTTGTAAATTGACACATAATTTGATTATGCACGACTACCATTAGTACAATGCAGGGCATATGATGGTGTTCAAAATACCGCAATGTTCAACGAGTCCAATATATGTTGAGGCATCCTAAAATGAATGTACATCACATGTTTAAACTGTTTTCAACTTGTTAGATATGTTTATGACATACGGTTCGAATTGCGGAGCAAACGTAACTCAACACGGGTTATCATTCACGTTTCTACTTGCTTTAAGTTAAGTATAATTTAATCAATGTAAATCACAGGCTTAAAATGTTTTAATTAGATGTGACGAATGTAGCCCTCTTGCAATATTTCAGAATTTACGACACACGGCATGAATAAACGGTTGAAATCTTTTAAATACGACGCATCAATAAGGCATTTCTTATATACTTCAATGATCAATATAATTAAAAATTACGTTTTTTAGACTGTTAATTTTTGCCAGCGTTATACAATTGCAAAATTATATCAACGATGATAGCAGTAGAGTACCACATTATTTAAGTGGCGAATCGTTGAAAAACGCTCCATGAAAAAACCTCAGTGGATGCTATTTGCGTTTGGAAATATGGCATAGCAAATATATTCAACATTTTAATGAATATATTCGTTTCTGGCATCAATAATGTAGTATCTCTATGTTCATTAACACGCATACAATGCAATTTCTGGAAACACACAGTGTGGCATCACACGAATTTCGGGTCGCCAGCTATATAAATAATTTTCAAGGCATTGAGCAAATAGCGACCTAAAGTGTATATTTGCTTAATATATGTTTAAGGGGACAGCTTTTCTGTGAAGTATCATTTAGCTAGCACTGTTTACACAAATATTGTGCGTTGCATGAACTTAAACATATGGATGGTTATTAAATATATTGGATAACATCCTGATTTTGCTGCTTTTGTTACAGTTTATTTCTGCATCTCGTGTACAATGCATCAATAAAAGTACAGGCTGCAACGATGGTCAAATGCGGACGATATGTCGATCATATTTTAAATCAAATGTTGTGGTGCTGATGATGGTGGATGTGTCTGTTGTTTTTGCAATGTCACACTGATGCAACAAATATTGTTCTTTTGTTCATATACAGATAGATAGACGTCAGAGCACTGCTTATAATTTCATGTTGATCTCCCTAGGAGAATAAATAAATAAAATGGATGGTCACTCACCTACTGCGACGTTGTTACGATTATGTTTTGTGGTTAAAGGGATACGAGACAAACACCTTTTATTTGCCCATTGCGCTACGCAGGCACGTTTGGTGGTGCATGATGTCATATATAACAATGCAGATACCCGAGATGACGCAATCGCAACGACAAATACGCTCAATAAATATGGTGCTTAGAAGCAGTAAAGATACAATGTTTCCTTAATGACAAAACATAAAGAAGGTTAATTGAAGCAAGACATGTTTCAACATGTCACGATGATTTGCTGCAAAGCTTCACTCGGTTAAAATGTATTTAGTTATTACAGCCACCAATCGGTATCTCTTTGTTCTGGCTACAAGTTTCTTAACAAAATGTGGTCCTCGTGTACATGACTATTTCTGTTGTATTGTTTTAAAACGCGAATAATACATACGGTTCATTGAGTCATAGGTTGCTTAATGCATGTAGCTTATTGATTATATGACTAAACCAGCATTAACTGTTCATCTAACATAATGATAGCTGTTGCATTATCACTATCATGCAGCATCAATACTAACAACACGCTAAGATCTCTCCGAATCAATATGTGTCATCCCTTGTGTATTCCACTGATATGCCTTAATAAATGTATATAGGGTCCGATTTATCATCAAAACTAGGCCGCAGGCTAGCAAGATTATGGACCTTTACATTAAAGGTTTGCATCGTCTAGCTAACCGTAGTTATCTGTGCCTTAGCAATGAAGGCATCAAGGTTTATTGTTTGGCAAAGCAGTACCATAACAAATATTTCATATGTTAGTAAATTGGCAATGACCAGTATGCTGCATATATTGAAATATATTGTATTGACTTTAATTTACAGGCACACTAACATGCACGTGAACGAAAGCAATTTATGAATACACCGACCAGTAAATGATCCATGCTTTGGAACGTACATTTGTCGTATTACGCGTCGAGTGCTCACTTCACCACTTTCACAATTGTAATTGGTTGGTAATAAACATGGGTGTTAGTTATTGAAAGAAAAAGCTGCCGGTTGTGGGCAAAATAAAATGTGTACATTTATAACAAATGGATTTTGTACAATACGTGATGCCTTTGCTTGGATTTGAGGGCCCAGTTTACCTAAGATACCTGAGTAGAAGTATTTTGTTTGCTGAGTGTAATACAGCCATGACATACTGTATATATTAATTCAGCTAAACATCACAAATAGTTTTCATATACTTAATGTTGAAGGCATAACGCTCGTTTATCACGTTTAGTCGCAGCAACACCTATGTACACAGATATATTCCTGCAAGTCGTATGATTGGCGTATATTGCCCGATTTATACACAAGAGTTATCACAAGTCCGTTGGAAATAAATGTGCAGACTCAATATGCACTTAAATCGTAGCGTAATATCAGCTCTAGATAGATAGCGATGTGCTTTCTCATTATCCGGTTGGATGAATTGAGCGCTGTTCGCGATGGTGGTGTAATCCCCAATGCGGGAAACACTTGAATATCGCTAGCCAGAATGCCCTGAATATTGCCGAGGTTTATTCCCACCAATGTGACAAAATTGCTAAGGCTCATCGACGATGCATGCTTCAATTGCAGCGCGAAACTACCATCATATTAATAATTTATACTCCGTTATGCATATGTATTCGTTAGAATCTCCCTATATATAACCCTACAAATGGTGGGAATGATTCATAATACCACCAAGTACGTTGCATGACGTCGGCAGTGTACCTTAATGTCACCCATATTGTTTTCTACACCCCAGCAGAGTCAATAACATCATTCATAATTTCGCCTTCTCAGCTGTCTAGGTGACGCAAATGCATACAATGTGGATCAAAAATAGCGCGTAGCAAGGAAAAGTTCCAGGTGCCTTTCATCAGGTAAGTTCGATTAACAAACCAGCTTGACGCCAGCAAGTGCTTATAACTGTGCAGCCTTGTTATGACCGATCCTTCGCATTGTATTGGGCAAACAACTATAAGGTTTTCCTCAAAAGCACCAACGCTTGAGCGCTATAATTGTTCATGGGATAAGGTGTGTTGTTGGCTCTCATCTACACTAAACTATTCGCTACCAGTAATTGATTACAACACATATAAACTGTTTGAATACACAATCGGTATTTAACAAGACAAACATTATCTTTATTTGATATCGTGATCTGCAACAAGTAAAATGCATGATGTAAATTGACGTAAGCCAAGTCTCAACAGGATGCTTGCAAGCAACATTCTAACAGGTAACAGAAAATTTGCTGTTAAAACGCTATTAACATACCCTGGTTAATTGCGTGTTAAATATATGCAACACACCCAGTTTAAAGCCATGGGCGATATGTTAACATACATGTTTACGACTATTGTTGTCTCTTAAATTGTCTTATGACAGGCTTTAGCTCTATGACTAGATATAGCGTTTCTTTTGTCGGTGTAGTTGAAAAAAAAACATACGCTTTACAGTGTACATGCGTTAGGTCAAATAATTACCCAGCAATGCTCTTCCATCGAAATGATTTAGTATGTTTGCGGAAACAGTATATACACCGCCATCGACATTATCAATATTTTAAGGCATATTTGTTATTTTCCTGCTGCGATACCCATACCACAATTACGTAATTAGCGATCAATATGCAAAAGCAGTATTTCCGGTGCAGTTTATGAAAGAAACCACGAAGGTAAATTAAAGGTTTGTTTTTTGATGGACCAATTTATTATGTAGAACTATGCCAAGGCGCACATTCAACAAAAACCACTTCTCTTGTAAACGGCAAAACGATACGACGCAAAACACTAACCAGCACGTAATGACCAAAGCTTATGCGTATAATCCATAAAGAAACCAACAATTCCATTTGTTTTTTGACCCACGCTTTAATGGTTATCATATCGTTGCACAAGTGTATGTATTGTCCTCAAAAAATTTTCGTCTTTGTAGGCCTCAGGTTTGCAAGTTTTACGCACAACAATAGAACGGTCCGAGTCGTTATTCAGTTACACACGTGTATTATGACAATGTATTGTCTCAATACTGGCAGTGAACTTGTGACAAATTGGCATCTTATCACAGCTTGATGGCAAAATAAAAAACATATCGGAATGTTCTTCGTCAAGGTTTGCATCGTAATACATTTGGTTATCTATATGATATTACAGTGCAATCACTTCATCCACATCAATCCCATCAAACTTTGTTGTTGCTGATATATATTTATTTATATATATATATATATATATATATATATATATATATATATATATATATATATATATATATATATATATATATATATATATATATATATATATATATATATATATATATATATATATATATATTACGCAATTACAGCACTGTCTACGTGTTCTAAAAAGCCTATCAAACGAATGCACACGACGTAATAAGAGTTTTCGAATAGGTATTCCTGATAAATTAATGATCTTTGATCTGCCTTTATTCATATGCTAAGGTCGACTGAATAATGACCAGAAAACCTGCATTTCAATAATTAATCTAAACAAAATTGTGTATGACAATAACTGTTAAAGCAATGCCGCCGTGCTACATGTTGCCAATAATAAGAAGCGCAACTCGCATTGACAAAAGCACATCATAGTGATTTTGATTGAACCATAGGAGCTTCTTACAATTCTTATATATTAAAAATTACAATTCACGGCCAGCCATGTTTGATGAGCCAGCTTCTATTGCACTTGCGTTATATATCTATATTTCGCGTCACACCACCATCGCTCCACTTGTTTCATAAGAGCTAGTGAGCAGCTTTCGTTTCAATACTGTTGGATGGTTCTGTTAAGTTGAACAACAAATTGTTGTTTGACAGACTTGTTTTGCTATTATAGCTAGGACTGTTCGGTGATATATAAATGCAAAGAGAACTTGACTTTGAAACATCAACTTAACAATTTTAACAATTAATGGATGCCCTTCACTCGCTTCACTAGGCTTCAGCCATGAAGATAGATATGATGTTATATGGACATTATGGTCAGACATAACCATAATGTGTATGGTACTGTGCTGTTTGGCAGGTTGTGATTGAAGGGACTAATGTTGCAGCATCGTTGATGGTTTTAACTGCCCTGTATGATTTGCATGGTAGGTTTTATAACTTTATCAACACATATCAGTGGCTGCTTATCCACTGTGACTTGGCGTTTCAGAAACTTAACTAATGCCGATTATCTTAATATGATAGACCTCAAAGGTCAAAGGGTCCTCAGATTGCAATTATAATCAATACTTGGGGGTAGTCATAACATCACATGCATATTGGGCTGTTGCCTATACAGGCAATGGCCAATGTGATGGTCTATCAAAAAAGGGAATAAGTAGACGGTGCAAATACAGACTTGAAATTGTCAGATATCACCAGAGGGTCACCTAATACAAATAACACCAGTCATTTAATAAACAGCCTCTGAACTGCATAACTATTCAATTGCAAAATAAATGAGCATCTGTGCTATATAAACCATGACTATGATTATTATGTTATTTGACAGAAGATAATATTGAATGTTCTCAGCTAAACAGCTGATGTGGCCTCACGTAAGTTTCCTAGCGTTGAATTATGTGATTTGACCTCTGCAGGTATCCTATAAGTGAGTATGGAAACGTTTTATGAGGTGTTATATTGTGAAAATAAATAACCAGCATCTGTATACTGGGTCTCTATCTATAACTGCATTTCTCTCCAAGCTTTCATTCCTATAAAGATGCAGATTGAAATGCACTATCATATATATAGAGCTGTGTTAAAGTTTGGGCCCATGTACTGTGAATATGGAAGAAATTCTATTCTGAACCAACCAGATATGTATACTTCCACAAATCTACCCATATATGTTTTCATTAATATAGGTACCTATGTCAGATGTTAGCTTGGGAACCTATCAGACACCACCGCCTGAATTGACCTTTACTAAAGAGGGCGTGTACTTGGCACAAATGGATTGTCTTGACAGTTGGTTTGTTTGCATGTATCGAGAGACATTACATGATGAAGTATTTTTCAATTGTGTACCACAGCCATACCGACATTTTTGGAACATGGTCAGATTGTCATCAAATGATTAATTAAATGGTTCGGAAAACTCACACAATATGCAGGTCACATAATTATGAACAAATAATGTGAAACAATGGCAGGAATATGCAGTGATACAAACATTGTTTCTCATTGTTTACATCAGAATCAATGCCTAGTCTAAAATATGTCAATTATATTAATTTTTGCAATGCATATTGTAAAATGTATGTGTTTTTGTTTATTAGAAACTGAACCAGCAGCCCAAGCATGTACCAGTTATGCCACAAGTCTGCCTAAAACAGCAAGCCCTGTAGACCCAAGACTTAAAGATGCCAACAAAAACAACTTGATTTCTAGTAACTCGGAGTCAGATCAGGATATCTCGAGCAGAAAATGCATCAAAGATACAAGTGAGAATTTTTCAAATTTCTAAAATAATCTCTCTTAATGTTCAGTGCATCTTTCTGAAGATGTCCTGGCCAATCTAAAACCGGCTGAGGTGCTGCAATATTGTGTGCAACAGTAATTTAGTCTGTTAGATATATATGGTCACCATCTTATACAGAATGCATGTGACACTATTCACGCCTCCATGGACAAACAAACAACCATATCGAGCTGAAGAGTGGGAGCCACAGGTATTAAATCGTCTATTACTATAACTACATCGGTGTTGTTATATTAGTAGCCGAGGATGACCATTCGGTATAATAAATCCTTATGCGGAGTGTGTGCAAGATTGGGACTTAACCTCGCTTGCAACATCGAAGATCACTTAGCGACGTAGCGTACAGGTCTCGGACAGGATGTGGAATGATACTGAACTATTTTCGCGTTTTCTGAAAGAAAAGAAAGCCGACCCCTGTCACGTTCATATTGAGACTCTCGACACATATTGCGCGTTCCCTCCCACAAGTTCCTGCACGACTTCCAGTTCCACAGTGTGCATATCTTGGTGTAGATATATCTATTCATGCTCCGGACTCGCACTCGAAAGCGCCAGACATTTAGAGCCTTTGCTCCTCCATGTTTGAATTACTTTGGCTAGTACTTCTTTCAATATGAAATAAATGAATCGTCTTTAATCAAACATGCATTGCCCCTTAATTACACGTCAATTCTATCGCTTATTACCATTTCAAATTAAGATTCCCCGTCATACAGACAGGGATGAAAGACATACCCCATGGCATAGATGCAAACATAAAATCCCGCCACAACAAGTTCACCACACTGTAGCATAATGGTTGTTTTTATTGTGTCCCAAAGTGTTTGGGTTTCTCTTTTGCGCCAAAATAGTATGTTTTTTTTGACGTCCCAAAATAATTGTTTTTTTACGCGTCCCTAATACCCTTATTATTTTGGAACACCCATTTTGGTACGCAAAATATATAAGTTTAATAAAACAATGAAAATCCGAGATAAGTTTACGAAACCGAAACATGTTACTGACAGACCAACAGAAAACAAGAAATGATCATCATAATGACTATTTGTTTTATATTGACTATATGTTTTTATATACATATATATATATATATATATATATATATATATATATATATATATATATATATATATATATATATATATATATATATATATATATATCTATATATATATATATATATATATATATATATATATAAATTATATATATATATATAGATATATATAATAAACTAATCCGACTCATAGTTAGACTATATATATATATATATATATATATATAATATATATATATATATATATATACATAATATATATACACATAATATATATACATATATATATGTATATATATACATATATTTACATATATATGAGTATATACATATATATATGAGTATATATATGTATATATATATATAAACAAACAAACATTTATAAACATATTTATTTACATATATATGTATAAATATATACATATATATATATTTATATATTTATATATATGCATATATATTAAGATATATATTTATAAATATTTATTTATATATATAGTTTAATATATATATATATATTAATGTATATATATGAATACATATATATATATCTATACATATATGCATATATATTTATATATATACATACATATAGATATATATATTAACACAAGCACATATATGTATAGATATATATGTATATTTATATGTACATATATATATATGTATATATATATATATTTATTTGTTTATGCATATAGATATATATATATATATTTAGGCATATTTATATAAATATATATACATACATATATATATTGAAATATATATATATAATATATATATATATATTTATATATATAAATACAGATATATATATATATATATATATATATATATAATATATATATATATATATATATATGTTCCCAGTTGATTCTTGGAAACGATATCAATGGATTACGTAGGAAGCATATGGAATAACCAAATCCTTAGAAAATACATCACGCCATCCGCACATTGCCAGTAAGCAACGCTGTCTGATGACCCATGAATATCGAGTTGATTGCAAAGATAAAGATGCATTGTGAACTTAGGGCCGAATAAGTGCCGAATTAAAATGTCTTCAATTTGGCAGCGAAACCTAATGAATGCGCACGCTCAACAGTCACCCTCAATTATCGAGTGACATATAAATTGTTCATTCTTTGAAACCTAAAACGGGATAGTAACTACAAAAATATGTATCTTATAAGAAGACAGGTGCAAAGCAAACTGATAAAGAAGTCAAATATGGTAACGCAAGTGAGATGCGGGATGGCAGTGCTTAAATTGCATCGTCAAGTAATGTATATGCGTCGATTTCGTTCTTTCGCTAGATGCCAGATTGTATTGCAAAGTCAAGCAATAGAAGCGAGCATTAATAATAGGAACAGAATGTTAGGTGTTTTGAAACTGTTTTCGCCTGAATGAGTATTGGGTAGTTGGGACTGGTGAATACCGCTGCATACAGAATTAGGGAGAATACCCAGCTCAGTATTGTCAAAGCAATAAAGCAAAATAAATGTCCAGTAACGAAAAAAACGGAGGCAAATTACGAGACAACAACACTTGCGGCGTCTATAAATAGTACGAAATTCGGACAAGAGCTGATTGCCCGATAACCCTAAAACCGATTTACCATATCATATTATTCATTTGTTGTGACCTCTACATCGTTAAATGGATGTCCATATAATGGTGTGTTACGTTCCATGAGGCAGGTGATGAAGATTTGTATGATTAGTTGCTCGAGATATCATTACTTGTATATATTGCTTTCTATTCGTTAATGCCCGATTGATTGCTGCGAAGCCTGCTATTGTCTTAATGGGCTACAATAACACAGAGGACTATTTGTTCGCTTCTCCTACGACTCCATAAATATATTTGCTTGGTAATGTGTTGTAATCTCAAAGACAGAGCTAAATGTAACTTTCTCTCGTCATTTACCAGATGTCCAGCATGCTAAGTGCCTATTTTGATGATATTGTAGGCATTCCAGGGGTGGTAACATGGTGCAAAGGACTGTTATACTTCTGTCACATTAAAAAAAAACCTCAGGCGTCAAACTCCATGCTTGACAGCTAATAAAACATCGTTGTATATGTATCATGCTACTTTTGCCAATATCAGCGGCTTTATTGGAGCCAATTACTGTCGCCAAAACCTTGATACAGTATAGTTACAACCATAGCAGATTAAAATAAGGAAGAAATTTTACAATATACAGTTTATGATTGCGCAGTATTCCAGACATGTTCGTTTCACCAAGCATCCGTTCCAGCGTTTGGGGTTGTGTCACCATGCGCAGTAAAATATCATAGGGGACTAAGATTACTCTATTTGGCATATTTTCCTCGCAATGCTTTTTTTTAATAAAATTCAGTAACTAACCCTACGCAGCAGTAATCGGAATCACCATTTAGATAACAGCTGGCCCTCTTAGAAAATGTGTGCTATCCTTACAGCCTAACAGTAAGATTGAACAATCACGCAAACATTAACAATAAATATTCTTTAGTTTACTATTCATTGCAACCTGCGTTTGTTGTGTAGCAATTCACTTATAAAGTGCTGCTCCAGAACAGTTGGCATAGGCCATATCAATCAACGCACGCTTGATAGGGTCGCGTAAGTGGACATTCTTGGTGCAAATTGAGAGTGATTTGTGGGGTGAGGGGTTGGAATCTGCAAATGAATAAAATGAGTATGCACGATAGGTCATTAAAGCGAACTTCGCCAGGATTAACTTTTCATATTACTGGGTTTACGGAAATAGACACCAAGTCTATGTATAAGCCTCATAAATAGCAAGTGAACCCGATGCACAACATTTGTGCCTTAACATGCTGCACACAAACGGGAAAGTATTTTTGCGATAAACACCCCGATTAGGTTGTCAAAGGCAAATTCCAAGGAATTTAAAACAGCAAAACTCGGCAAGAACTTTTCACCATCCTCGCGGAATTGCATTTTTACTAGTGCACGCATCGCTGATGGAGTTAGTTTCCACTCCAATGTATAAGCTGTGATTATGCTGCCAATTGTTATACCTACTAAGTGTGTTAATCGTCTCCAAAATAACCAATTGTTCATCATTCGTGGTGACGTTATGGATAGCAATGCCATTGTTTGGAGTGCTATGGAATTTGTATTTGTAAAATTCCATTTCTAAACTACATATTATTCTAGATGTCATATATTATTCTACTTGTCTGATAAAATCAAGGTGTGTAATAAATTCACAAACACCCGTGTTGACAAATAATAACGAAGGTAGACTATTCTAAAGAAAGATTTGACATGTCTGTTATTCACCGCCATTTTATTCAATTGTCTAAGAGCACTAAATAATAACCTATAAGAGAAATATGTGATCGATATGGTATACGAGTGAAATAATAGGTTTAGTATAAGATTGAGTCGACTCATGTTCAGATTCTTTGCAATCATGGCCCAGGTGTTGAGTGGTAACGAGAGAACAATAGAAACCCTGCGATGAGTCACGTTTAAGCTGACTCCAACGATGACCGACTGTGCCTCAGGAAAGGAATTTCAAATTTAGTTAGCATCCTATTAGCTACTAGCTAATAAACGATAGGTGCTAATATAACGATACGCTATTTTGCTAACAGGTGATGCTATAACGATGTTTGATTATTTTTAGGTTTTCGTTGAATTACAAATGACCAAACATTAGCTAGGCTTCCCCGAGCTCAGTATCAAATGGATGGCACGTTACCTAGTTTCATGCGCGCGTGTTGTTTGAGATTACTCGATAGCTACCCCCAAAACGATATGCATTATTTGACATATTATATATATTGGTTACATAGTGCATCGGATAAATTCACTAATAACTCGATATCGTAAGATGAATGCATGTAAAGAGATGAACAGAAGTATGACGCAATTACCAGAGTAGGCATGCATGTTGAGTGACGATGACGACGATGATGATGATGATGATGAATTATTTTATGTAATTGACGATTCGGCTGATGGTGGTGGTTGCTAAGTGATCGACGATGACTGATGATGATTATTATGTGATGACGATGATGATGGTATTTTTGTTGTGGTCAATGGTGGTGGTTGCAGTTAACACGGAGGCATGAACAGTCAACCATTTGTAGGAAAAGCTTGCTGGTAAAAATCAATCGGGCTTTTATTTCTGCTGCCATCCGGGTATCAATGATACAAATGCTGCTTTATCTGCAATGCTTAATAAATTTTTTAAGCATCATACATACAAGTTTATCTGATTGCGCAGTATACTGGTGATGGTGTGGCATTGGTTCTGTGTCCGTAATACAATTTGCCCTCTAGGGATGCTTTGTGAATGCATAGGTTTAATGTTGGCATTAAATATCAAATTGGCGTTATCTCAAGCACATTGACTAAAGTGATACATGGCGTCAATACAAAAAGCGTCCATCGGTTGCTTTTATATTTTATGCAAACCAATTATTTTTGCACATATCAGGGGTTTATTTATAATAGTTTAAATGTGGCTGGAATTATTGCACATATGTTGACATAAAATAGGTTAAATAATTCTTAATCGTACCTCTATCTGAAATATTGTGATCGATATGGTATACGAGTGAAATAATAGGTTTAGTATAAGATTGAGTCGACTCATGTTCAGATTCTTTGTAAATATGGCCCAGGTGTTGAGTGGTAACGAGAGAACAATAGAAACCCTGCGATGAGTCACGTTTAAGCTTCCTTATGTAACATTCCAACGCATTTAGCTGAACTACTCTGCCCATATATAGCTAAAGTAATATCGACAAATAGAAGGAAATAGACGCTGTCGAAGCAAAATGCTACAATTCACACAAAACAATATGACCTCGCCTTGTACCATGGTCCCTGTGTATCTTGTGATCAATAATGCATATGTGGTACTATCTACTACAGTAACATGCCTTATATATTAAATTTTATATCCAAACGATTATCTACGAATAAATGCCGAAAGAAATCGATACAGTCGTCATGTCAATGCAACAACGTATGTAACGTCCGGAGGATATATGTCCTCACGAACATGATAAGTTATGATCCGATTTTTTTCCGACACATTACTAAGTGGCTACTTAATCCATTCACCTTGACCGACAGTGTTATCTATGTTTATTCCGCCGGTATTAGACAGTGTTGCAGTGTGTAAATGATCAAACCCCTCACTTCAAACAAACGTCTGTATCGATGGTTGAATACAACTGGTGGTACTCGTGAAGTAATAGTACGCGAAGAAATATTTCTTTACCGCCAGCAGTATATCGCCTCTCTAATCATAATATCCCGGGAGAGAAACGAAAGCCCAAGGATATACTTTACTGACGTAGCTGCGATTATTGACAGCGGGACAAATATCTGCTTCCATAACACGTCACATAATAAGTCGTAGAAAATTACAAGTATAACATGAAATAAATTACAACTTGGCCAAATGCCCGGTCAAGGAGAGACCTAATGAAAACAGAGTAGTAATGTGATTGGTCGATGCAACCAGGGCTTCAAATTCATCAAATATTACCACGGGGTTGTATGAGACGCTATGAAAAAAACGCGGCGGTTGGCGTTATTTTCTTGAGCGGAGGCATTCGTCAGCGCTCTTAGCTAAGCAGCCAGTCCGTAGATATGATGGTCAGTAATGTCACAGGTAAACGACGCGTGACATATTAACTATTAAAACAATGCAATGCAGTGCTTGAAATATCTGCTTCGCTTTTCAAACTATTATTATGAATTGCTTTGAAACATGCAATGCATTATGGCCGCCATATACACGGCGCACTGTACAATAGGCTTTTCATTTAATCGTAGATTTCTTACGGCAGTGCTTATCGAGTGGATAACTGTTTAGAACATCTTATTCCCCGATCCCTCAACCCGCGATAGGGCTAATGATAATTACGTCTAGTTTTATTCAACTCGTCTTGTACATAGAACTTCAGTACCAGCATATGTAATTAAGGAATAAAGCACTTGGGATTCCAAGTAAATCACATCCAAACTTCCGCAACCTTACTGTAGAACGATTGTTATTCTGAATTATCTCACAACAGCACTGCGTATAAAAGTTTGTCTAGCACACCCCAGCGCCCCATAAGGCCAACGTATTTCCATTTTGTTTTCTACCTCTGACTTCGACAAATCTGCTGTCATATGCACTGGTATGTTAAGTATGTATCAGCAAGTGTATGCCCATGCAAGTTCTTGATTAAGGTTGGATATATTTGTGAGTGGAACCTTATGCTAATTCCGAATCAAGCTGTGCAATCATGGCCCTCCCACTAACCTCTTTACTGGAATACTCAGTCACTGATTCGATGACCGACTGTGCCTAAGGAAAGGAATTTCAAATTGAGTTAGCATCCTATTAGCTACTAGCTAATATAACGATACGCAGGTGCTATGTTAAGGTGTGCTAAATGTTTGATTGAAATTTTTAGATCGTTGAAGCAAAACCAAACATTAGCTAGGCTTCCCCGAGCTCAGTATCAAAATGGATGGCACGTTACCTAGTTCCATGCGCGTGTTGTTTGAGATTACTCGATAGCTACCCAAACGATATGCATTATTTGACATATTTATATATATTGGTTACATAGTGCATCGGATAAATTCACTAATAACTCGATATCGTAAGATGAATGCATGGAGAAGATACTTATGACGATGAATTAAGTAACGCAATGTACGTGACGAGGACGATGCTGATGTTGCTGCTGCGGCTGAGTATGACGATGATAATGATGATGATGATGATGATGATGATGATGATGATGATGATGATGATTATGATGATGACGATGATGATGGTAATTTTTGTTGTGGTAATGGTGGTGGTTGCAGTTAACACGGAGGCATGAACAGTCAACCATGAGTAGGAAAAGCTGTTTTGGGTAAAAATCAATCGGGCTTTTATCTTCTGCTGCCATCCGGGAATCAATGCAAATGCTGCTTTATGACCAAATGCTTGCTGGTCCATTATAAGCATCTATACATTAGTGAAATGGCCTTATCTGGTTCTGCCACTGAGACTGGTGAATATTTCAGTTTATTTGAGCACCTGGACTAAAGTAATGTTGGCGGTAATACAACTTGCCCTCTCAGCGGATGCTTTGTGAATGCATTTGTATTCCAATTTGTTCTTCAAAGGGTTATCTCAAAGCCATTGATAAAGTGATACATGTATGATATTGCACAAACCGTCCATCGGTTCTTTTATAATAGTTTATCGCAAACCAATTATTTTAATAGCTACTATATCCGTGGCACATGGGCCTGGAATTGCAATATCGTAATCCGATGCCAAATGCACATGCTGTTCGTTAAAACCCTCAGGCATCGAGTGTCTTTAACTGGGAACTTATAACGGTAGAGGCACCTTATGACTTGTGCTTATTTAACTCTATCATTGCCGTCGTGATATGCAAACGCCATTAATAAGTGGCAGTGCAAAGCAACACAGAAGATGGTGGCAGGCATTGGTAATTATTGCTACTATGCTCCTAGCCGCTATATCTGATTTATTCTATGGAAAACGATAGAGCTCGTTAGGGTTGACACTCGTACAACATATTGTCTCAAGCACCTGTAAAAATTGTTCTACTGATTACATAATGTTACTGTTCAGTTGTTTTTCAGCCTCGCGTTGCTTATAATTCAAGGCTTGGAATCATTCGTACAATATGACAAATCCCATGGATGGGGCAGAATTACAAAGCACTAGCTTTTCCAATAGCTTTAGAATGGAATAGTTTACAAATTTACAATGGTTAAGGGTGTTAGTGAGTTTACTCAACTCTATTAAAAAGATACATTTTCTATGAGGTTTTGGTGGGCGATATCATATAAAATTTGATCGTCACATACGCGAGACTGTGGCAGATAAATGTTTAATACTGGCTCGCAAAGGGCTTATAATCAATAAGAAGATCAAACGACCTAACTCGAGGTAAGTTGGAGTTTTGAAAAAATAAATCGGCATCCACTTATCGGCCTTTTTTTTCTAGATTCCAACCAATAGCCAAAATAATGTCGCGACCCTTGAAAGTCATTATATTTAATATAAATGATTGGGTCTATATATTCACTTCAATTCCAACGGTTGGTGGGAAAAAACAAAATCAATGCAAGGAATACAATGGACTTATAACTGTTTGTATATGTTCATTATTATGTACATCTATCCAAAACATATATCTTTCCATTACTAAAAGCAACATACATCATTATCAGCTCATTAGTTTTTGAACGGATGGAGTACTTAAAAAACAGCTACAAATCTAGCGCAGCAAAAAAAAATGGAATATTTGTCGCATATTACCTATTTATACATAATAGTTTACCGATATTCGTACCAAGATATATCAATGTATCAGTGTGAGCCATGTTACATTTAGCTTATCGGAATAGCGTTACGTCAACAGGTATGCCTTTCTAGGCACAGTCGGAATCAAGTACAAGGACTAAAATACAGTATCGTTACAAAAAAACAAATATATTCGGGAACCAACTCGTAAGTATAAAACCGTGGTTGATATTCATTATGTGGCTGTACAAACTAATTGAAATGCCTAGCTAAAAGATGGATAGGCAAAAAGTATTGTATGCTAGGCAATTTCATCCTTTAGCAAATTGGGTATTCCGACGTGAATCAAGGTCGCGAAAGAAAGCTTTGTAGGTAATGATTTTTCACAGTCCCTACCCTACAAAGTACCAATCGGCGTAATGCAAACTTGATCTATCGACGGCATATAAACCGCGAGTCTAGTGGGCTCCCCATAACTTATATATCTCTTCACTAGGTCCAAACAATGCAATACGTAACCAATGTGCTTTCTACAGTGAATATCACCACGCGGAATGGTATCAATCATTGAAATCTATTGCAGCCATGATGCTTAGTGACTACAGCACTTTGTTTTAGGATTCCAAGATAACCATGTTGTCTATGCAGTGAATTATGTCAGGACCGTCAGCCTTTGGAGAATGCATACTTTGTTACGGTACGACAATCAAGCTGTTGAGAACGATCATCAACATTTTGACATGATATCATCGTTTTTTTGAACGGAATCAAACTCATTACGAAAATGTCATATAAGCGCATTCGATTCACTATTCAGGCTATCCTTGTATCAACCGATGTCGGAAATCAATACGCAAATACGAGAGTAAACAATTTGCATTTTCCTTAGGAATGCTCTTGCAGCAAATAAACAGCAAGAGCCAACATCCTATGATATATCTTGCACTAACATTTATGGTTACTATTTCCTATGGTCTTTTGTCCGTATTGGCAAGACATCAAATACTTTATCATATCAGCATGATTAGGAACCTTCAAGGTAATCATAATGTGCTGGTGATGGTGGCTTGTCGTCAATTGGCTACGTATTGATGTTCTGGAAGTCTTTAAGAGTAAAACAAATGGTATTACTATTAGTTAAGCTAAATACTGACATTGCATTGGATAATTACGTTGACTCTTTCGTTAAATTTTGAGTTTAATAACATATCTAACAACATGAATCTTGCTACACACTAGCTTCGCATCAGTTTCATAACATTATGCAAGGTAATAAAAAGCCAACTAAAAGCACATTTAAGGAATAAACCTAAGGTTTTATGACTCATTGTGAATATTTCCCAAACGACGGGGACACTTATGGAGCGTCCAGTAAATATATATTTAATCTTTAAAACTAGGAAGCTCAAAATAACTGTGTGGAATGGACAAGAAGATTGCATGCATGTTTCATTCAACCATACCGTGGATATTAAATGATATCGCGCATATTGTGGTGTCAATTAATTCCAAATAAACGGCTCACTAAAAATTACGACCGGATTTACTAACTTTAATAATGGCTGACATTTACACTGTACATGTTGTGCGCGATCCATGTTGTTATAAGCAGATTTCGGTGATTCATGTGATGCCTGATGATATATACCAGTACCGCAGGTAACATTAAAGCACATGCAATCCTACTTATAATATATATATATATAGATATATATGTTGTAGATATATATATATAAGGATATATATATATATATATATAGATATATATATATATATATAGAGGTATACATATATATATAATATACATATATATATGTATATACACATATATACATATAGATATATACAGATATATATATAAATATATATATATATATATAAATAGATATATATATATATATATATATATATATATATATATATATATATATATATATATATATCTATATATATATATATATATATATATATATATATATATATATATATATATATATATATGTGTGTGTGTGTGTGTGTGTGTGTGTATATTAATAACACACAGAACACAATATGTCGCCTCAGTCTGTTACGGTCGATGAGTGGTCCATCCAAGAATAGAAATGCTTGCTACATACTGAAAAACAACCCTGTAACTGTGGCAAAAGATTCGCCTGCTTAATACATTTAGCCTACTTATTACATTCCAGGCGATAATACTACATCAAGCGGAGGGCTTTCACCTCAACAAACAGCTTGTTTTACGTTTCGTTATTGCGATAAATTCCCGACATTCCATGCACCTCCGACTATAAGTGGACACGTTGGATAGTGGCGAGGGAAGGGTATGCATACAAATCGAGCTTGGACGAGCTTCATCGCCACTACCCCGGCTCCAGTATAGTGTCATAACTTTTCAATTCTCAGGGTGCTCGCTGATAGCCTTCTACCAATAGCTTAAAAAGGCTTTACGTTTCAACTCGAGAGACACAGCTCTAAATTATACGTAGCTTGTCAGGCAGCTGTCTCTAGAGATATGTTCGATCCTATTGCAGATTACTGACATTAAAACGACCCCATTAGAGACCAAAGTAACCCATTTTATGTTCCAAAGACTGCTCCAAGTGTTTTTAACAGTTAAGTTTCGTCATGCCTAGAAGTGAGTACATTCCAACGAGAAGCACTGCAGGGGAATTTAAACTGCCAGGACTTCATATTTTACCCATTGTTACACCCGCGTAGGCTCACCGATGCAGACATTGCACAAGGCGTCAGTTATTAAGAAGAAATTTCAATATGGATTTAACCAATGGTACACTTACCAACTTATAAATTTGAGTTAAAGTTTGTCCCCATTAACATTGTTGTCAATATACCATATTAATATGTTTCAATGAATGGTATGTCTGAGAAATATTCACAATTCTATATGCAATGATGCAAATCACCACCTCTGTGATAGCCATAATTATATTTCTTGTTGTATAATAATTCATCGTAGTATGTTGTTACACAACTACTAAAATACCTACTGGCTAAGTAACCTATTGCATTAATATGAGCACTGTGACATCGTGTGGACAACAAATATATAATAATAAAGGCTTAATATTGTATTAATAATCTGCTTGAATCTTCAGATAATCTTTACACTACTACGGACTGTCATTAATCATTTTGTTTCTTGGCGCAATGTTTCCATTGAGGATGCTTTATGAAATTAAATTGGACTCTTGATGAACATTGGACACTTGAACAATAGACACTTGGGAAACATTGCTCAAGTTGCCATGCTTGAAATGTTATTTGTTTTTGTTCAGTAATATACTTGTTTTCATTTCTGAGTTCTTTAGATAAACAAGACCAAAGCTTTCATTTGGCAATGCAGACGGATTAAACCCCATTTACTGGCATTAGACAGATTTGGTAATATGGCGATGTTCCTATTAATCATCTGGTTACTCAAAAGGCATATCCGGTTGCGACTGGATTTTGTTTGCAAGCAATAGCATAAATGCTTAGCAATTACAC
Organism: Urechis unicinctus; assembly: GCA_034190875.2. NCBI lineage: Eukaryota > Metazoa > Annelida > Polychaeta > Xenopneusta > Urechidae > Urechis > Urechis unicinctus. The sequence continues at coordinate 45,654,363 of CM067348.1, read as the reverse complement.
CGCAAAATCTTGTTCACTGTTAATATAGATATTGGGTAGCCGCAGAGCCCTGTATGACATAACAAGCTAGATCGACCAGCGATAGGTGCGTGGTCCTTGGATGACCTGTATCAATTACCAGCAGAATGAAGATGCTGCACAATCTTTGGAATGCGTTGTCTAGCTATCGACAAGGGAGCCATTTCCCTGAATGGCAAACAACAATATAATTAATAAATCAACACACGCTCATTGATTAACCCAATTTGACATTTCTAATGGTGTGGTCGCCAGGCAACACACATACGCAGCAACTTATTTTGTGAGAGGTAACATTTATGCCTTTAATTTTCTAAGTAGTCGACTAATGCCTTGTAAAGGACCACACTATAGCCTCTTGTTCGACCCGTCATGATGCGCCATGAGTATTTCCATGTTGCAATTGTTCTGCCCCAATCCAAATCATTAGAAATCATTCGAAATCTAGGGTGTTTGCCTACGCATTGCTTTGATATGTGCTCTATGCAGTTTCAAAAGACGCGGCTCTTAGAACAAGATCGATTACATATTATTTTCACGCAATCAACCATTGTGGTAAAAGGTAGAACGTAACTCGTATAACTGCGCAGCGCTTGTTTGACTAATATTCAAAGGAAAATGTAATTTAGCACGCGCCAATGTTTTAATGCTAAGAGTTGTGAAATTTAAAAACGTTTTGCACTTTACAGCTAAGAAGGGACTCAGCATATCATATTTGTAAATTGACATATAATTTTTTAATGCGCGAACGCAGTATATGATTGTTTTCAAAATACCTATATGTTCAATGAGTCCAATATACGTAGAAGCATCCTGTAATGAATGTACATCCCATGTTTCAACTGTTTTCAACTTTTTAGACATGTTTAGAACATCAGGTCGATTGCGGAGCACATATAACTTAACACGGGTATGTACTCGCTATCAGTCGAGCATCATTTAACTAGTGTAAATCACAGGTTTAAATTGTTTACATTTGATGTGACGAACGTAGCCACTTGGAATATGTCATTGTTGCTGGTTTGATATGTTTACGACACACGACATGCATAAATGATTGCAATGTATGACTGCCGTTTTACTGACGTTAGAATGTTTTTTTAATGTGATGCAGCGATAAGGCATGTCTTATATACTACAACGATATATATAATTAAAATTTACTAACGTTCTTTAAATTTTGTCAATTGAAGACATATATATTTTTGCCAACGTTATACAATATCAGCGATGATAGCAGTTGCATGAACGTAAGCATATGGATAGTTAACAAATCTATTGGATAACATCCTAATTTTGCTGCCTTGGTTACAGATAATTACAGTTCAATTCGTCATCAGCCGCTGTCGATCTAGTTAAAAAAGTTTATTTCTGCATATCGTGTAAAATACATCAATAAAAGTATAGGATGCAATGATAGTCTTTTGTATACGATATGTCGATCGTATTTTAAATCCATTGTTGTGGATTTGATGATGGCGGTAGTGTATTTTCGCTTTGCAATATCACACTGATGCAACAAGTAGTGTTCTATTGTGCATATATGGGTGGATTGACGTCAGAACACTGCTTATAATTATCATTTCCTTGGAGAATAAATATACAAACATAGATGGTCACAAAAATGCGCACACGAATAAAGCTTGATATATATATGCAGAAACTACTATTGTGCTAATTTGCAGGTTGATTGCATCAACACCAAACACAAATACACATTCACTGGCCGTTTTCAAAACAGTCTCCGCAAGGTTTAAACAAATCCGAAAAGTAGGGTATCAAATGTGTCCATGATTTTTATTGTAATTGTTCTACGAAGTAGATGAAAGTGAACAATATTCCTGTCGGTGACGATTGCAAAATCGTCGAATTTAATTCATGTTCATACCGTTATATTCATTCACGGTTATAAAGCTTCCATTGTTGTAATGGATAATGGATGCTGTGCATGGCCAATGCGCGAGGATCATTTGAAACATTTATGCGTTATGGGGTGCTCCATCATTGTTTGTTCACAATGATTGTCAATATCTAACAATTAGTTACGGATGTCTTTGTTCAGTTTGCGTACGGTATTGCGGATTAAGGCTCTTTATGAAACGGAGAAAACTCGTGATTTAATTGCAAGTATGTTTTAGGCGCCACGAACTGGCATCAGAGAGTTTCTATGCATCGCGAATACAGATGGGGCATCCTTCACAATCCAAATATATATGAATTTACATAATGTGCAAAGATAATCTATCATGAATGATTTCATTGGGTTCGAATACAACCAAGCGAATTATAATTTTAACAGCGAACCATCTGTTGAAATTACACACGGCCCTCGATATCTTGCATAGGGGCATAAATAATGTTTAATTACGAGTGTCGAAGTATTAAATTATATGATTGATCTTTCAATATAATTACCAAACATTACATCAATAAAGTAGAACGCGACTATTCACCAATGACTCATTAGGATAACATATCTAATAAATATATATAAAGGATAAGAGATATAGAGATATATAGATAATATAGAGATAGAGATATATATATATATCATAGAGATAGAGATACATATATATAGGGATAGAGAGAGAAAGAGAGGGGTCTAGGGAGAGAGAGAAAGAGAGGGAGAGATAAAGAATTCATCTCTATCTAGAGAGATACGAGAGAGAGAGAGGATCTCTAGAGTCATAGAGAGAGAGAGAGAGATCTAGAGAGAGGGTCTCTGTATATTTGGCTAGAGAGATATAGAGAGATCTAGAGAGAGAAGGGAGAGATCTATAGAGAGAGAGATAGAGAGAGAGAGATCTCTCTATATCCTCTAGATCTAGGAGAGAGAGATAGATATATATATCCCTCTATAGAGTCTATCCCTCTCTCTCTAGAGTATAGAGAGAGATCTCTCTCTAGATCTCTCTCTCTCTCTCTAGAGATCTCTCTCTCTATCCTCTCTCTCTCTCTCTCTCTCTATATCTCTATATCTCTCTATCTATCTCTATATATCTCTCTATATATCTCTCTATATATATATATATATATATATATATATTAGCACGAACGCGACCTTGAGTGGAAACACAGTCATAGACTTGGGTCCATGAAAGGATATCCAACAATGTCCAAATAAAGTCAATGGACTTTTTCTTTCAAACTATTTACAAATATTTTACTCTAGTCTCAATAACGTGCAAAGATAATCTTTTAGGAATGATTTCTTTGCATTTTTAATATTATAGAGAAAACGAATGTTAACAACTAACCATTCGTTGACATCACATGATAACCTCAATATCTTCCTTACAACCTTATTGTTCAAACATGAGCGTCAAATATGTTATATGTAAGTTTTGAAAGATTTGAATTTTTGTTAAAATTTTAACACCGAAAAACTTATTCTCACTATTCGACTATTTACAACTTTGAATAAGTTCTCAAAACGCTGCAAATGGCACATTATGATCATATCTACAACAAATATTGCAATTGTAATCAATAATGTATTCCGAAAATATACGCAAATATATATGGGCACGAAAGGTTGGATATATACGTATTAATTAGTATCTTGACCATTCGTGGATACCTTTAGAGGACCAAAAGTTTATACCAGGATTATAAAGCGGAAAAAAGATTTTATTTGCATCAAACTTTTATATTATTTCATTAAAGATATGCCGAATAAATGATTAAAAAATAATTATAGTTAAATTTTTCTTAAAAAAAGTGTCCACGAAAGGTTGGAGTCTACGAATGGTTGCAATCGTCAGTATATATGTAAAGTTTCTGAACAAATAGCTTTGGAGTACACAGTTGTCAAATTTTTAATCGGTCTCTTCCCGATATGCCATATACATACTGCGCAATCAGTTATCTAAGGCAATGAAAGTAGCTCTGATAATACATAGGTTTATATCTAACCTCCGTTGGTTCTAATGAATTGCTGCAGCAGCTGTTGATGGCACATGTCGATGTATGGATGTTATGAGTGCCTGACAGGGGATATGATTTAATATTCGCATTAAAAATAGCCAGCCTTCGCGCAAAAGCATGGATAAGGTGTCCCCATAAATTGCGTGGATTTAGTTATGGTGTATAAAATATCATGCCATTTACCGGCTTCAAAAAATAATTTTCCTTACTATACCTCCGTGTCCGACTATGTTTATAATGTCCACAATCGGAGCTTGTTTACTGGTATTTGTTTGAATTGCGTACCGGATATGTCACTTGAGTAAAGAACAATTATTACGATCAAAAATGATTAGCTGTTCAGCATCCAATAGTCTAAGCTGTATAAACAAATCCAGGGGACGGGAGTACCATTATTTTAAAGGATGTTATTGATTGTGCGTTATTTTAACCATGTATACCCGATAAACAACGGACTGCTAATATGACCAGCTTTTGATACGCCAGCAAACATTTAGTGGGCATCACTGCACACACAAGGCTAATGAGCTGACTAAAGAGAATCTTACACACGATGTTTGGAATAGTCTGCTCCAAAGCAAAAGCGTCTTAGCGATAACGCGAATCGCTCCACTCGATAGCAGAATACTTAATTACTTGCTCCCCAATACGGAAATGATTTAACTGCAAATTAATGTTTACCCTTTGAAAATCAAATAAGTCTTCACTAATTAGTCCATTACACCGTGTGAAGCCAGTGAAGATCTAAGAGAAGTGTGTTTACGACATCAGCCTCTTCCGCTAACATAAATCAGACCCGTTGTCCCGATAAATGATTGGACCGTTACAAAGCGCAGTGCATTACCAATTGTGTGCAACACACCTCTCCCACTGCTCAAGCGACAAAACAACTCACCTACACCCATAATTGACACAAACTTGGTTTGTTTTTTTTCAAATTGAAAAGCCATCCCCGCTCGTTTCATTATTATCGGATTTTGGATCGTGTGCCTGCTAAAGGAGTCCATTCAAATGGTTGCATTAAGTAATCGAATTTCGGCGACAGCATAAGATTTCTCGGAAATTTTAAAACATTCTAAATAATGCAGATGCGATACACCTTTGAATGCAATTAGATTACAAAACGTATTTCTGGCTAAACAGATGACACTCATCGTAGTAACACAACCCTCTAATAGTTATTTGACAATGTTTCCAGAGACAGATAAAACCTGTCTACCATTATCACAAGTTGACATGTACAGGGATTTATTTCTCGGTTTTCCGCTGTTGCACTTGGAGTCTTGTCAATTACCTTGTTGTGGAAACTCGTATCTGTATGATTGGAACATGCGTTGGATTATAATTTGTCGTTTAAGTATTTGTGACGCTTGTTAAGAAACGGCTCTGTCGTGAACAATTGACATTGTATGCATCCTGTTAAATTCTGACCTTTAAAAACTAACCTGGACCAATGCGTCTGGCAACGCAGAGACAAAAACATTACTTTTTGATCACATGCCCGGCGATTGAAATATAATTCTAATTCATTGTAATGCTCGATATCACTGAAACTTGTCTCTGAAGAGCCGTCATTCACGTTCAATGTTTTGCGACTAACACTTACACGAAGCCTTAGTAACTCTATTACAAAAAAAAATTCAATGCTCCGAAAAGCGCATTCATGGCATGTTTTGTAATCACATATCACACATGGAGGTGAATTGCGAGGATATAAATGGCCAATATGTCTTACATTGCAGACCGGATATACCATCATAATAATGATTCCTACAATCCGATATGCTTTTGTATTTGTTAAACGATTCCAGCGAAATAATGTTGAGCCAAATGACTAGCGAAACTTCACACGACACCTTAGATCTCAAATGTTTAAACCAGTTTTTAACTAGACCGGACAAAAGAAGCATTTTTATTTTTTGAAAGTAGAACAGCTAGTCCGAGCTAGTGTTATTCAAACGTTCGCTATCAATGATTGTTCGCTCTTTGTTCGCTACACAACTCAAAACAATCGCTCACAGTCTGCCTGAAACTAATGATAAATCCATCAACAAAGTACTCTTAGAATTATGCCCATTGCATGCTCACACAAAATGACTATTTGTCAGTTATCTTGACGTAAGTAAATGAATGAAGTTAATAGCATCTATGCTAAGTTTGAGAGCGTAAGTCTGAAACAATACTGATAATGTAAATAATCAAACTTAATCATCCTATAGCCATCCTGTTCTGCAAGTGGTAAAGCCGGTTTAGATGGTATCATTAAAATAATATTTAGCTGTGTATGTTACACCTTGTTTAAATTTCAACATGACGTTTCTGGTCCGTAACCTTCACAAATTATTGATAATAGAGACTTGATTCTCAGATACTGCATTCGAGATATGTGATTTCCGTACGCGCTCTAGTGCGCACTCTCCCGCTCAGTCGCTACCTCAATTATGATTATACACGATTGTGGTATGCTGCAAAGCCCATTTCTCTCCTTAATTTTCCTTTAACCAAGCCACTTCATTTATTTAATTCCTCGATTGAATCATCCACATCGACTCTTACTTTGTGCCATTTGCACTATTCGATATGTTAGAAACAAACATGACAGTAATCAGTTTAATGTAGATCAACATATGTACTGTTTTGCATACACAAGTTTCCAATGTGTCTTCATGTGAGAAGCAGTTTGCTATGCGCATAACGTATAGACCACATTTGCGGTTACTGCTAAACTGATTGCCTCCGATATATAACCAACACAGACGGAGATTGAGCGGACATATCTGGTGCAACTGTTAATCAGCATAGCTTTCAGCTAATTTAAAGCCCAGTTAGACCCTTTTATAACTAATTGCTGATAGTATTGGCCAACGTTCATTTGACATCCAACAGTTTTTACACTTATATTGCAGTTCGCAATTATATATATAGTATCCACAACTTTATGAGAAAGTAAGCCAAATATACAGTTGGCCGTCAGATATGAGCCGAGACTGATAACGAACACATCTGCCATGCCAGAACGCTGTCGATCATTTTACGATCATCACATTTATAAAGGCGTTTTCGCCTATTTTACCTTGGTTTTCTATTGTATAACAGTTGTCGTCGGAGTTATATATACTGCAGCATACAAAATCGACAAGTCATGTGTAACTATCCGTGTAGAGTAGCCACTTATTACATGCACTAACAATTGTGTTAGTATCGGCGCAAGTCGTGCTTTTAAGCAGCTATGCCGGTCTTTGCCATAGATAGCCCTAAACTATCAATTCACGCTCTTAGTGCATTGTCACTGATTGACTGGTAGTGATATTCCAACATGCAAAGCAATTATATCTCCCATCGTTGGTGTTGCTGGCTCGGCTGTTGATTCTATCCATTACACGAACTCCATGCACCCGCTATATAAGTGTTGTGCTGTAACAAAGGGAGTCCCCATGCAAAACAGATATACGTATATCTACTCTATTCGGTTCTCCATTAAATATCTCGCCTTTGTCTTGACAAATTATCCTTATCTCCCGGGGTATCAGTTTTGTCCAATAATTTTGTTGCTCAGTCATTGGAAAATCGTTGTGCATGTTTTTGCTTTAACTAGCCAGACGGGGTGAGTAAATGTGACGGTCTTTTCTAAAAAAAATAATAGAGTTTTCCTACATAAACATTTGTCAAATTATAGTCTCTTCCCGATGTGCAATAAGCGTGCTCAATGGTCAATTATGTGCTGCAATGACAGTAGCTCTGGTATTGCATACTGTAATATCTCACCTCCGTGGGTTCTAATGATATAATTGCATTCAATAACCAGCCATGTCACAATAACATGGATTATGTTTCACCTTACATTACGTGGATTTAGTTATAGTGCATAACAAATCGGGCAATTTAGCGGCTTCTAAAAATACATTTTCTCATTATAACGCCATGTCAGACAAGGTCCATTTTGTTCAATATTCCGCCAGCAAACATTCAGTAAGCATCGTGGCATATAAAAGGGCAATAAGCTGACGAGAGAGAACCTAATAAACGATGTTTTAATAAGTCAAGCATGAGCATCGGAGTGATAGCGTACATCGCTCGACTCGATAGCTGATTATTCAGTAACGTTCTCCTGAATACTGAAATGAGTTGACTGCATTTAAATATGTCTACTTTTTGAAAATCAAATTAGGCGTAAAAAAATTGTTAACCAAACCGCGTGAAGCCGATTGTCACTACCGTTGAAAATGGTTTAGTACCCTTGTTTGCGAGTTAAATATATTTAATTGATAGGTCTCATTGAGTAAAAACGGGTGGCACTGAGCCGATGAGCCAAAATTTGTTAGGAAATACACAGTCAAATTCAAAACTGGAGCATATATATGAACATTGAACAACACCTATAAAGGGGCGGTCTGGCAGACAAGTTTCAGTGATATCGAGCATTACAATGAATTAGAATTATATTTCAATCGCCGGGCATGTGATCAAAAAGTAATGTTTTTGTCTCTGCGTTGCCAGACGCATTGGTCCAGGTTAGTTTTTAAAGGTCAGAATTTAACAGGATGCATACGATGTCAATTGTTCACACCAGAGCCGTTTCTTAACAAGCGTCACAAATACTTAAACGACATATTATAATCCAACGCATGTTCCAATCATACAGATACGAGTTTCCACAACAAGGTAATTGACAAGACTCCAAGTGCAACGGCGGAAAACCGAGAAATAAATACCTGTACATGTCAACTTGTGATAATGGTAGACAGGTTTTATCTGTCTCTGGAAACATTGTCAAATAACTATTAGAGGGTTGTGTTACTACGATGAGTGTCATCTGTTTAGCCAGAAATACGTTTTGTAATCTAATTGCATTCAAAGGTGTATCGCATCTGCATTATTTAGAATGTTTTAAAATTTCCGAGAAATCTTATGCTGTCGCCGAAATTCGATTACTTAATGCAACCATTTGAATGGACTCCTTTAGCAGGCACACGATCCAAAATCCGATAATAATGAAACGAGCGGGGATGGCTTTTCAATTTGAAAAAAACCAAACCAAGTTTGTGTCAATTATGGGTGTAGGTGAGTTGTTTTGTCGCTTGAGCAGTGGGAGAGGTGTGTTGCACTGCGCTTTGTAACGGTCCAATCATTTATCGGGACAACGGGTCTGATTTATGTTAGCGGAAGAGGCTGATGTCGTAAACACACTTCTCTTAGATCTTCACTGGCTTCACACGGTGTAATGGACTAATTAGTGAAGACTTATTTGATTTTCAAAGGGTAAACATATTAATTTGCAGTTAAATCATTTCCGTATTGGGGAGCAAGTAATAAAGTATTCTGCTATCGAGTTGAGCGATTCGCGTTATCGCTAAGACGCTTTTGCTTTGGAGCAGACTATTCCAAACATTGTGTGTAAGATTCTCTTTAGTCAGCTCATTAGCCTTGTGTGTGCAGTGATGCCCACTAAATGTTTGCTGGCGTATCAAAAGCTGGTCATATTAGCAGTCCGTTGTTTACCGGGTATACATGGTTAAAATAACGCACAATCAATAACATCCTTTAAAATAATGGTACTCCCGTCCGCTGGATTTGTTTATACAGCTTAGACTATTGGATGCTGAACAGCTAATCATTTTTGATCGTAATAATTGTTCTTTACTCAAGTGCCTGGACCAATGCGTCTGGCAACGCAGAGACAAAAACATTACTTTTTGATCACGTGCCCGGCGATTGAAATATAATTCTAATTCATTGTAATGCTCGATATCACTGAAACTTGTCTCTGAAGAGCCGTCATTCACGTTCAATGTTTTGCGACTTACACTTACACGAAGCCTTAGTAACTCTATTACAAAAACAATTCAATGCTCCGGAAAGCGCATTTATGGCATGTTTTGTAATCACATATCACACATGGAGGTGAATTGCGAGGATATAAATGGCCAATATGTTTTACATTGCAGGCCGGATATACCATCATAATAATGATTCCTACAATCCGATATGCTTTTGTATTTGTTAGACGATTCCAGCGAAATAATGTTGAGCCAAATGACTAGCGACACTTCACACGACACCTTACATCTCAAATGTTTAAACCAGTTTTTAACTAGACCGGACATAAGAAGCATTTTTATTTTTTGAAAGTAGAACAGCTAGTCCGAGCTAGTGTTATTCAAACGTTCGCTATCAATGATTGTTCGCTCTTTGTTCGCTACACAACTCAAAACAATCGCTCACAGTCTTCCTGAAGCTAATGATAAATCCATCAACAAAGTACTCTTAGAATTATGCCCATTGCATGCTCACACAAAATGACTATTTGTCAGTTATCTTGACGTAAGTAAATGAATGAAGTTAATAGCATCTATGCTAAGTTTGAGAGCGTAAGTCTAAAACAATACTGATAATGTAAATAATCAAACTTAATCATCCTATAGCCATCCTGTTCTGCAAGTGGTAAAGCCGGTTTAGATGGTATCATTAAAATAATATTTAGCTGTGTATGTTACACCTTGTTTAAATTTCAACATGACGTTTCTGGTCCGTAACCTTCACAAATTATTGATAATAGATACTTGATTCTCAGATACTGCACTCGAGATATGTGATTTCCGTAGGCGCTCTAGTGCGCACTCTCCCGCTCAGTCGCTACCTCAATTATGATTAAACACGATTGTGGTATGCTGCAAAGCCCATTTCTCTCCTTAATTTTCCTTTAACCAAGCCACTTCATTTATTTAATTCCTCGATTGAATCATCCACATCGACTCTTACTTTGTGCCATTTGCACTATTCGATATGTTAGAAACAAACATGACAGTAATCAGTTTAATGTAGATCAACATATGTACTGTTTTGCATACACAAGTTTCCAATGTGTCTTCATGTGAGAAGCAGTTTGCTATGCGCATAACGTATAGACCACATTTGCGGTTACTGCTAAACTGATTGCCTCCGATATATAACCAACACAGACGGAGATTGAGCGGACATATCTGGTGCAACTGTTAATCAGCATAGCTTTCAGCTAATTTAAAGCCCAGTTAGACCCTTTTATAACTAATTGCTGATAGTATTGGCCAACGTTCATTTGACATCCAACAGTTTTTACACTTATATTGCAGTTCGCAATTATATATATAGTATCCACAACTTTATGAGAAAGTAAGCCAAATATACAGTTGGCCGTCAGATATGAGCCGAGACTGATAACGAACACATCTGCCATGCCAGAACGCTGTCGATCATTTTACGATCATCACATTTATAAAGGCGTTTTTCGCCTATTTTACCTTGGTTTTCTATTGTATAACAGTTTGTCGTCGGAGTTATATATACTGCAGCATACAAAATCGACAAGTCATGTGTAACTATCCGTGTAGAGTAGCCACTTATTACATGCACTAACAATTGTGTTAGTATCGGCGCAAGTCGTGCTTTTAAGCAGCTATGCCGGTCTTTGCCATAGATAGCCCTAAACTATCAATTCACGCTCTTAGTGCATTGTCACTGATTGACTGGTAGTGATATTCCAACATGCAAAGCAATTATATCTCCCATCGTTGGTGTTGCTGGCTCGGCTGTTGATTCTATCCATTACACGAACTCCATGCACCCGCTATATAAGTGTTGTGCTGTAACAAAGGGAGTCCCCATGCAAAACAGATATACGTATATCTACTCTATTCGGTTCTCCATTAAATATCTCGCCTTTGTCTTGACAAATTATCCTTATCTCCTGGGGTATCAGTTTTGTCCAATAATTTTGTTGCTCAGTCATTGGAAAATCGTTGTGCATGTTTTTGCTTTAACTAGCCAGACGGGGTGAGTAAATGTGACGGTCTTTTCTAAAAAAAAATAATAGAGTTTTCCTACATAAACATTTGTCAAATTATAGTCTCTTCCCGATGTGCAATAAGCGTGCTCAATGGTCAATTATGTGCTGCGATGACAGTAGCTCTGGTATTGCATACTGTAATATCTCACCTCCGTGGGTTCTAATGATATAATTGCATTCAATAACCAGCCATGTCACATTAACATGGATTATGTTTCACCTTACATTACGTGGATTTAGTTATAGTGCATAACAAATCGGGCAATTTAGCCGCTTCTAAAAATACATTTTCTCATTATAACGCCATGTCAGACAAGGTCCATTTTGTTCAATATTCCGCCAGCAAACATTCAGTAAGCATCGTGGCATATAAAAGGGCAATAAGCTGACGAGAGAGAACCTAATAAACGATGTTTTAATAAGTCAAGCATGAGCATCGGAGTGATAGCGTACATCGCTCGACTCGATAGCTGATTATTCAGTAACGTTCTCCTGAATACTGAAATGAGTTGACTGCATTTAAATATGTCTACCTTTTGAAAATCAAATTAGGCGTTAAAAAAATTGTTAACCAATCCGCGTGAAGCCGATTGTCACTACCGTTGAAAATGGTTTAGTACCCTTGTTTGCGAGTTAAATATATTTAATTGATAGGTCTCATTGAGTAAAAACGGGTGGCACTGAGCCGATGAGCCAAAATTTGTTAGGAAATACACAGTCAAATTCAAAACTGGAGCATATATATGAACATTGAACAACACCTATAAAGGGGCGGTCTGGCAGACAAGTTTCAGTGATATCGAGCATTACAATGAATTAGAATTATATTTCAATCGCCGGGCATGTGATCAAAAAGTAATGTTTTTGTCTCTGCGTTGCCAGACGCATTGGTCCAGGTTAGTTTTTAAAGGTCAGAATTTAACAGGATGCATACGATGTCAATTGTTCACACCAGAGCCGTTTCTTAACAAGCGTCACAAATACTTAAACGACATATTATAATCCAACGCATGTTCCAATCATACAGATACGAGTTTCCACAACAAGGTAATTGACAAGACTCCAAGTGCAACGGCGGAAAACCGAGAAATAAATACCTGTACATGTCAACTTGTGATAATGGTAGACAGGTTTTATCTGTCTCTGGAAACATTGTCAAATAACTATTAGAGGGTTGTGTTACTACGATGAGTGTCATCTGTTTAGCCAGAAATACGTTTTGTAATCTAATTGCATTCAAAGGTGTATCGCATCTGCATTATTTAGAATGTTTTAAAATTTCCGAGAAATCTTATGCTGTCGCCGAAATTCGATTACTTAATGCAACCATTTGAATGGACTCCTTTAGCAGGCACACGATCCAAAATCCGATAATAATGAAACGAGCGGGGGATGGCTTTTTTTCAATTTGAAAAAAACCAAACCAAGTTTGTGTCAATTATGGGTGTAGGTGAGTTGTTTTGTAGCTTGAGCAGTCGGAGAGGTGTGTTGCACTGCGCTTTGTAACGGTCCAATCATTTATCGGGACAACGGGTCTGATTTATGTTAGCGGAAGAGGCTGATGTCGTAAACACACTTCTCTTAGATCTTCACTGGCTTCACACGGTGTAATGGACTAATTAGTGAAGACTTATTTGATTTTCAAAGGGTAAACATATTAATTTGCAGTTAAATCATTTCCGAATTGGGGAGCAAGTAATTAAGTATTCTGCTATCGAGTGGAGCGATTCGCGTTATCGCTAAGACGCTTTTGCTTTGGAGCAGACTATTCCAAACATCGTGTGTAAGATTCTCTTTAGTCAGCTCATTAGCCTTGTGTGTGCGGTGATGCCCACTAAATGTTTGCTGGCGTATCAAAAGCTGGTCATATTAGTAGTCCGTTGTTTACCGGGTATACATGGTTAAAATAACGCACAATCAATAACATCCTTTAAAATAATGGTACTCCCGTCCGCTGGATTTGTTTATACAGCTTAGACTATTGGATGCTGAACAGCTAATCATTTTTGATCGTAATAATTGTTCTTTACTCAAGTGACATATCCGGTACGCAATTCAAACAAATACCACCGGAGCATGGATCTTTCTCAGCATTTCAATAAACTACAAGCTCCTTTGAAAAACTCGATCAAATTAACGGTGGATTTGTTGCACACATTGAGTGCTGAATATAAATTCTGCGGTTACTTTCAATGGAATGATTAACAATAAGAACGTGGACGTTGATCTCATTTGTACGTAGCTGGGGTAGTATTTCTCGCTAATATCGTTATGACCTATTTATTGAACAGTGCCATATGGCACAGAGCTACCCCTTTAACGCATATGTAATGCTATCGATGTTTCGGTTCGAATATAAGACATTAAATTATGCTAAAAAAATATAAACAACGTTTCCCTTGGTGAATAAACGGTTTGGCAGGGATGGAACTTGACCGTAAAGCAAAATTTTTACGATTTTGGTAGTGGGAACTGTACATTATTGAAATAGGTGAGGTTCCAAAGAGCTTTTTAGGCGTCTGTACTTTTCATAGGATGCCATGATGGCATATTGAATGTGATATATTTATTAGCGCTAAGAATGTAGTATATGTGAGCACACGGACCTATTAATGGAATATAGTGGCATCAATCTCATATATTAACCCAACGCTGAGCAACGATGTTCCTCTTCATCGTTTCCAATATTTCATGTTTTATTATTAGGGTCATCACTAGCAGCAATGGGTAAGCTACTGGGTTATCCATTCAGTCGATAATATGTCGTAATTTCTTTACCCAGGGGCTCATAGCATCTATACATCATTCTGAGCAAGCGGCAGGCGCTTCACACGTCAATTGGCACTGTACGTTGGATTATGCAATAGCCAACCGCATGCGGGGAATATTACCACGTTTTACTTCCAGCTATCGACAGAGGCCTTCGATGCTCGTAAATGTTTATCACAGTTGCCTCACATATAAACTGTCGGCAGATGAATATGCGGTATTGTTCATTTGTGGGATCCCTTAGGATTACCAGCAGACGTTGAATATGTCGCGCGATTACTATTCGTTTCTCGCACCAAACGACATAACAGTGAAAGGAAGTGTTTCTCCTGCGTATATATTCTTCAACTTTAACCATATTTGTCAGACGCGCTGGTCTCTCTGTCGCTTGTCCGATCTTTGTAGCAATGAGTTAGCTTTGACCAAGCTATCTTATCTATGTCAGTGCTTTGGCACGGAGTTCCAGACTTCTGCATTAAGGCATCTGTTATATCTGCGCAGCTGCTTAAGCACATGTCTGACAATCGGACGAACATACTGAGCCGAAAGAAATAATTGGCTGAAAGGGTTGCTTAGATGCGTAGTATTATGTTCTAGATGCATAATACACCAGTTACGTATCGTTTGACGCATTGAAAAGAATGTAATAATTAATGCCGCATTACATATATCACATATCATTAAGCTTCTTCTATTAATTTTCCACTATTTATAGTATTCGAGCTAGCAAATCGAAACATTCAATAATTTCTCGCTATTCTATATCCAAAATACGCGACACCTGAATGAGTAAACTTCCACTCTTAGTTAAGAGAATGGCTTTTTGACATTAAGCATAGGTGAAGAGCAACAGTTGAAGACATGCATTTATCAGGATGCACTTGAAGTTTGTCAAAGCGATGGTTCCAGCGTAACGCCTGTGAGCCTATTTAGACGTATGCATCAAATGTTCCTTATTATCATATAGCAATAGAATTGCTCATTCATTCCATTGATTGAGTGACGATCGTCATATTCTTGGT
Source organism: Urechis unicinctus (assembly GCA_034190875.2). Classification (NCBI taxonomy): domain Eukaryota; kingdom Metazoa; phylum Annelida; class Polychaeta; order Xenopneusta; family Urechidae; genus Urechis; species Urechis unicinctus. The sequence continues at coordinate 45,638,805 of CM067348.1, read as the reverse complement.
CAGCTGTTCATGGCACCCATTCATCAATAGAGGCCAGAAATAGCCACAATAGGAGTTCATTAGAATCCGCGGAGGTTGTATATAGCAGTATGTATTCTTAGAGCTGATGTCATTCAGTCGGTTAGCGGACATTTGTTTACACAGCTATTAGATTCCCTCATGAATTACACATATTCTGCACTCCACTCTCAGAGCGAGTCAAGGGCAAGCAGTGACAAATACGCAAAGAGTGGACAAGTAAATATTTTTGGACTTCACGGCTTCGAAATTCACTTTAGTCTGCTAATGTAAAATACATTAATATCGTAGCTCACTCTATATGTATCCGTGCAGTAATCATGAACATATCAGATAAACGAATTCAATGGTTGTGCAGATGGAAATATGATGCGTAAAAACGTTGTTTACAACTACCCAAATTACCAACAGCTTCTTTGATTTCTACATTTCTTCAGTGTTTTGGTGCCTATCATGTTTGCTATTTTCCGACATATAATTAATGTTTGCTACAATAAACTAACTGGCTTCGTGAATGCAATGAGGCTTAGTATATGATTGCCGGAGGATCAATATTTGTTTTATTTGGCAGCCATTATGTCATTTGTGTTTATAGTTCACTTTAAAACCAAAACCAATCAACATTCTTCATTATACTGCATAGCTTATTAGATGGTTGCCGGTCCACCAGCGTTGGCTTTCATTCGTAAACATCACACTCTTGGTATATACGGTAAATTATTTACAAACGGATGAGTAAACATGCACATTATCAACTTTGACCCACATGGCAGTTATAGGGATGTATGATTAGAAGTTTAATAATTAGCTGATTGTTTATGCATCTTTACTAAATCCGCTTTGGGTAAAATTACATATACTCCTTACTATAGCGACATGACTTCCACACCTTCAACGTGAATATGCCATCGAATCCCTGCCTATAGCACATGACATCTAAATATCTATTCGAGCCAAATGCAGCTGCTGCATGAGTAAATTGAAACCCACAGGGGCTGTGTTTAACAGCAGGCGATATCGTAGCTAATGCCATTGTATTACCTAATCAACCATTGTTTACGCCACTAGAGAAGCCCGATATAAGATAGGACATATCGCGTAATTTCCTTCCGCTGCAATGTTCCGAAAAGCTTGTTGAGACTCACTCAGCAACACGACGCATCCCGTACACTGGCAACAGCCGAACATTATTCCATTTTCACAAGGTGTTTTTTGTTCTTCGGAAGTTCTTAACGTAAACCATGCACCTTCGTCATTGTGGAACTCCTACAACGCTGCATCCTCTTAATGAGAACAACAATATGTGTGTCGATAACTGAATCATTGGTTACCGTTAATGTCGAGAATGGAGGGTTTGAATATTCCTACGCTTGACTGCTATCATATTTACTCGAAAGACCTCGCGATCAAAAATGTGTGTTATGCAAAACTGGATTACACGGGAATATACGCTATCAATACAAATTTGACTGTCATGATAATCCCACTAATGTATGATGCTGACATAAGCACACTGACAAATACTAGGAGTATTGCTATAATATAGACCTTGAACGACTCAAGTTTCTCAGATTGAATAAGACAATATGCCGCACAAAACGTTCACAATCAAGGCAAATTTTGATTATTAGTCGACTAATGTGTAGACGAATAATATATTTGCCATACCGAGTTGGGCTAGAACTGCGATTGTGCTCCCGGTCATTATCTTCATGTTACATAAAATGTTATATCTCTTATAACAAGCAACCACATCGCAGCGTCTGCTTCTTTTAAACCGAGGCAAGGACACCTGTGTTGATCTGCTGGCAGTCGCACGTATCTTTGATAAATAGACTTGGCTTCCCGAATGATCTGTAATGATATCTAGCCTGTTAAATGAGTTGTCTTGCAAGTCGTTGGCAACATTGAGATTTTGCCAAATCTCTAGTGCGATCGATGCAACACCGAGATACTACACCACTCTCTAAATATGCCCTGATTGGCACAGATAACCTCACAAATGACATAGCCACATATTGGATATCTGTTTCTTTGATGCTAATCTCGGTTCAGAACACGTGTATATCGAATCATAGATGCTACTAGCCAGCACACTTTCAATTTCGTATTTCGGTTCGCATTCCTAACCTGAATTGGTGTATCAATCTGTGCCACTTTGTTCGCACCAGCATGTCCTATATTGTTCCTTGCTAATAGTCTACTACTTGAGAACGGTATTGTAGATTCAAAGAAGCTTCAGTAGACCTAATACCAATAATACAATGTCACTAACCAGTCAGCGCTTATCGCATTCATGAAGTGCGCCAGACAACTGTTCATATCTGTCCAACAGACGTCAGGTATAATTGCTCCCCGAGCTACGCGATACTAGCAGCCCCTAGTTTTAGATAAGCCGCATACATTATTAAAGGCTGGCTGGCAGATCAGCGCTTGTTCTCATGAGTAGTTATTTACTCTTGCGGGATACGGGGTACAATGTTCAAACAAGTATTTGGGAACAGAGCAGATCATGTACATCATTGATCTTGATTGAGGAGACGGCAGATTATGGTAACTGATATGGCGTTATAAATAGCAATATTAGTTATGATTTATGATCTAGCCCGCACATAGTAATCAAACACATACTTGATATCATAGCCATATAACTGATAATCTTGAATATATATTCAGACGTTCAAAACATATATCAATATGGCCCAGCAGCAGCCACTGGATATGTAAATAAGAGTCCACATACATAGCATATGGCATTTTCCTGACAATTTGTCAACAGATTGCATTATGATCCAATGGTTCTGGTCTGCTGGATAATTTGACATATTTTCTCCAGCTGAGAGGACAATATCAGGAATGTTTGCAACAACTGCCTTTGGTACTATATTAAATGTCGGTCCCATTCGTTTTGTTCAACAGCAGTGCATCCCAGTATGCTGAGGAGAAACCAAATACGTCGGGGGAAAAACATCATTTCTATACCACAAACGCTTTATTAATGGTGTACAAACGCATGCTCAACGTTTAAATGTTAGAATCAGGCAACAATCTTACCAATTTAGTATATATTTGTTTATGTTAGTACAAAAGTGCCACGTATTATTCGACTTTCATTATTCCGCACATCGATACCTTTCTGCTTGAGCGCGTACTGCACCACCAGTTGAATCAGCAAAGTATGTGCGGAATTGTACATTTTGTGGAACCAGGATTTAAAACACATTCGCACTATTGTACACAGCATAAACATAGCTCATCGTCCTAAGCGATTGGCACTTAATTTGATCTAGTAACGTATTAACAAGAGTTAATAGACATCCATTTGACTTGCTCCAAGCCTTTTTTTACATGCTCTTACACCATACCTATCCGAATGATGGCGTTAGATAGACAACAATACTGCAAAATTATTGATACTAAACCTGGCAATAATAAAAGAGCAGAGCATTGCAATATGAAATAAAGAAGGCAACAGTAATTCGCTATGCTAGCATATACTATTCTGTCTGGGATATTCTCCAAAATTCCAGATAGCCGTCATTATTAATACGGACGATAGATGGTACGCTGACGAAATTTTTTTAATAATATGATATCTTTTGCGAATACTGACCTACAAAGAGTGCCGATGATCTATGATGCTCGTGAATATAAATATTGTGATACGGATTCCAGCATAAACGAACGCATTCCATCTTGAACGTCACGTGAGTATACTCGGCGGGCAGCCAAATTGTACACGATGCATATCAATTCACAATATTTACCCCAACAAGAACCTTACCAACCGGATGAAAATTTATTGGCGCGTCTCATGGAAAACCTTAACGCTATACCAAAGTCATGGTGAGTGAACGGCACCCCTCAGCTACTATAACCTTTCTTTACCACATAAACGCAACCTACATTACTCCGGTTATACTCACTGGTCTCTATCATTTGCCTTAGCATTCTATAGAGTAGAACAATATAGTGACCCCTTGCCCACGGCCGCTTTATCATCGTAGCAAACTTGTTCGTTTTGCATAATCCATGGTAAGTGATATTATGTCTTCGTCAGAGGATAAGTTTGATGCAGAAATCCTGCCACAATTTGTCTTTTGTTTACCCCATGCAACTTTACGGGCACTGCCACTTGGATTTGGCTCAACATATTGTTTAACTTCATGCTCTCTATTGATGAACTCGCCCATTCAGTTCTATGATTGACTTAATGGTGCATTTTTTGCCGACTCGGTGTCTAATTTGTTAGATTAGCTAGGACGTATATAATGTATCAAGAACAAATGGGTGATTGATTCCAAGCGTCCTGTTGTTATATCTATTGTGATTTGCACGTTACACGCAGAAGAGTTCAACTGAATTCTGGTTAATGCCTACCTTTTTGGAAAGCTATCTTTGCTATACGTCCATATTTAACTCACTGCGAGCAATTATTGGATGCCGCTATTGGCTCGCACGAATGAATAGAATGTGAGGGATACGTAGATGCGCAAACAAAGCGTGGTGGATTATATTATACAGCGGCAGTGCGTTTACAACTACCCATTGTATGCCGAAAAAGATACATTGTTCACTTTAATCAGTGAGCAATAATGATATTGAGCCCTGCTTACTCTTCACTGCTTATCGCATATTTTACATGGGATTTGCTGGCAGTAGATACTGATATCAGCAGCCAGCGCATATGGTTCCATTGATGCGTTAATTTTACACACAATCGCTCTAGCCGGCAGGCTAGTGTGCGAGCTTCGAACTCCGAAGCCAGGACAAAGCAGAAAGAGCCATTACCCTATGGAATGCACGGCGTTTCTCTAGATATATAGTACAGACAAACGATCATCTCCCTACTGTCTGCTTCATCTCACTGTAAAGCCTGGAATAGGTTATTGAGACAATGGGTCTGTCCAAAGTGACATGACTGCTTATATAACCGTAAAGATAAAGTATATACATACAAGAGTGCCATTACTTAACTCTTACTTTATTCATAGCGTCAAAACATGTTCATAAGAAATGCAACAGGACAAACAAGTCTTGTTTAGTCAGTGTGCCACTTGGGGGCCATATAATTTTTGTCCTGCAGCATTTACGAGCTATCAATCGGCTTCGGTTCGCAAATGCCTATAATGCAATGACACGTCTATAGCAATTGGTACATCATACGCTTCATTTAGCAAACTTCTACAAAGCTCGCGGAACAATATAGTTTGAAGATGTTTATTTCGTCCGTAATTGCTGTTTGGACTAATATCTATTATGCTTGGTCATTTTCTAGAAAGATTATGAACATCATTCATCTCATTCATGTTAGATGTGATAACAAAATGTTTTCGAATAAATACTGCTCCGCTGGCAAGCGCTTAATAAGCTGGAAATTCGATAAATGTGCGCAGCATGTGAAGATCCATTGGAACAATTAAAGTGTTATTGTATCCGAGAGTTGCCAATCGCTGCTGAGCTTTAGCCTCTCCGTTCTGTAAACTATGAAATGTGTGGCATTGCATACATGGATTCCCCTACAGTAGCAAATACTGATGTTTTTTTAAAGTTCAAGAAACCTCAACAATATAGTAGTGCAATCAAAATTTGTGAAAAGTTTTAACTCGATACACACAGGCGTCCTTACAAATGTGCAAAAGAAGGCAGACGCCATGACGTGGTAGTATACCCATCCCCTCCGAAACCGAGGCACAAACGATAGTTTGTGCAATGAATGGCAGAGAGAGCGATTGAAATAATGTATCTCATGGGAGATTTTGACGAACACCAGTGGATCTAGTCAGCAAAATACGCATTCCCATACAATCAACGCTCTACAATGCCATTGCGTTTTATCATGATATAATACCGCGAGCTATCCTGGTATTTCTCGATCTACTAGCGTGCATATATATAATTGTAGGTGTCAGTCGCACCAACAAAAGAGCTTTGCGAATTGAGTTACACGAAACGTGGCATTAGTTAAGTGCATTTCTAAATGTTGAGCAATAGTTGACCCAGATCAATTGTTACGTTCATTTCAATGCATCAAGAGGATTGAAACATTTGGATAGACTTCGGTTTGTCAGTTGCCAACGCACTTAACTTGAGTCGCATTGTCCATTATACACTCCGGACAGCTGTATTTGTCAATCTGTTGATCCCTTACTCCCTTCCGTGTGTTCATGATAGCATAGCTAGCGTTACAATGAGATACATTGCATTTAATCGCCGGATACGGGATCTGAATGTGATGTCTTTGTGTTGTTGGTCAAGGTTAGTTTATGAAAGCCATTTCACATTGTGCATACAATTTCAATTGTCCGCACCAGACCCGCTTGTGAACCTACGTCACAAATACCTAACCAACAAACTACAATCCAACACATTTTCCAATCATACAGGTACGAGTATCCGCCACAAGGCATTTCACTAGACATAGTGCAGAGGCGGATAACAGTGTAAGAAATCCCTGAACAACTTTTAATCATGCTGGACAGGTGGTATCTGTCTCTCTCAAGTTACTACCTGAGGGTTTTGTAATTAGGCTGAGCGTCATCAATTAAGCCAAAAATACATATTTTAAAAAGTATGAATGCATTGAAAGATGTTATTTTGAATATCTTAAAATATCCGACTATCCTATGCTGTCGCCGAAATTTGATTACTTAATGCAGCCAATAGAATTGTCTCCTTTTGCAGTCGCGCGATCTTTAATAATGCAACAAGCAGAGATGATGTTTTAGCATAAATGAACGTATCACGGCCACCATATCCTGAACTAGCACCACACACGATTGTTTTGGCTACTGCAAGCTGATTGCGTGTTATATAGTTCAGTTATTCTGTCATAATCCGTGTGACGCTCGAGCCGTTCGATTCAACTATGGGTGTAAGTAAGTTGCTTTGTCGCTTAAGCTATGGGAGAGGTGTGTTGTACACAATCCAATCAATTATAAGGACAACGCACAGGAGTAATGTTCATGGAATCGGCTAATGCCATGACCACACTTCTATTTGGATCTGGATACAGCTGCCCTTAGAAACAATCTCAAGAATATTATCTTACATCATAAACCTTATGGTCTGTTAACGCAGATGCAGATGTGAAGCGGACGACATGAGATAATACAGCGGCTGTACTGTGGTACCGTCAACAGGAACATCATGGAACAAATTTCTCTATTTTGGATCAGAACTTAACTGGTGTAGTCTATGTATTCAACTATAAAAATGTACAACATGGGAACATATAATTTATATACTGCCGTCGCAACAGCAGATTGGAGGAATAGGTGATAGTTCTGTGACTTGGTCATGATGTCATTATTTAGGTCAGGTAAATGGAGCATACGTGCAGCCATATTTCTTCTTGCAGCTGCCAGGCCGTCCCGTTATGGGTGTTGTTCGATGTTCATGTATGTTTTAATTTGACTGTGTACTTTGTAACAAATAGGGTAGCATCGGCTGAGTGCCACCCGTTTTTTTAACCTGTCAATCAATGGTACTAAATCATTTTCAGCAGTGTTGATGATCGGCTTCAAGCGATTAGGTAAACAAATTATTGATGCCTAATTTTATTTTCAAAAGGTAAGCATATTCAATTACAGTTAGCTCATTCCAGTATTGGGGAGCACGTTACTGAATAATCTGCTATCGAGTCAAGCATCTCTCCGACGCTTTTGATTTGGCACCGATCATGCTTGACTATTTCAAACATCGTTTGCTAGGTTCGCTCTTTGGCAGCTTATTGGCCTTGTATATGCTATTATGCTTTCTGCATGCTTGTTGGCGGAATTATGAGCATTATTGACCTTGTCTGACATGGACGTATAACAAGGAAATGTGTCTTTAGAAGCCGGTAAATTGCATGATTTGTTATAAGCCATAGCCGAATCCGCGTAATGTAAGGTGAAAAACAATCCACGTTATTGCAAAATGACAGGTCATCTTGAATGTGAATATATCATTATATTCCCTGCCAGGCGCTCATAACATTCATTGATATGACCTTTCGGTGTAGCAGTTCATCAGAACCAAAGAAGGATACATATAACGTATGCAATATCAGAACTACTGTCATTGCAGCACATAATTGACAATTGTTTAGTCAACATGCCTATGGCACATCTGGGAGAGAACGATTATAATTTTGACCACTGTTAACTCCACAGCTTTATGTTAGGAAATTCTACTAACTTGATGGAATCGGTCGTCAAATTGGCTCACCCCGTCTGGCTAGTTTAAGCGAAGCATGCACAACGATTCTCCGAAAAATACACGACAAAAGCAAAGCTATTGGACAAAACCGACACCCAGGTGAGATGATAGTTTGTCAAGACAAAGGCGATTTATTTAATGGAGAAACTGATAAAATAGATATGCGTTTGTCTATTTTGCATAGTACCTAACATTCTACAACACATAGCGGTTGCCTGGAATTCGTATCAATAGATAGAATCAACAGCCGAGCCAGCAACACCAACGATGGAGGATGTTATTGATTTGCATATTGGAATATCACGAGCAGTCTATCATTGACAATACACAGAAAGCGTGAAAAGATAGTTCAGGGCTGTTTACGGCAAAGACCGGCATAGCTGCTTTATAGCACGACATGCGCCGATACTAACACAATGGTTAGTGGAACGCATGTAACAACTGTTATACAATAGAGAACAAATGTATGCGGTCGCTTATATGACCTATTTGCCATTTGTCCGTGAGGCCATGCACTGTTCCTACTGCATTCAATCCACAATACCGTATTATGATGTCTTTCTGGCTGATACTCGTGAGTATAGTACAACAGTTGACCTCATCAAACCGTGATTATTGATTACATACCTATCTCTGAAAAATGCGACGACGTACACTGGGCGTCGACTACATATTCGATAAACCAGAGAACATGAGCCATTGCCTATTGAGAGTGCCATTGATTTGACTAACAAATCTCTTCGACCGTACACCAAAGAAAATAACTTGAGTCGAATTCATACCCCACACTTTTTAAAAAGAGATGGTCCGCCTTTATTTGCCGTGTTAAACTTTGATGAGAATTCCCGCTTCTGCACAAATGTTAATATTGTACGATGCAGCGGATGTGATCAGTATGTCCGGCATTACAAAAATCATTATCAATGAAAAATACCCGTCATTGAACACCTCAAGCGATATGATGCAAAAATCACAATCTGCATGAACTGAGCATCAGATGGGGTTCAGTCAGTTACCAATATTCATGAGATCAATTTGAAATAGATGGTTGTAGGTATCCAATTAAATCTCCAGCATAATACCTAACTACATTAAGAGGCATATATGTACCTAATGCGGTCAAATATACAAGGCAACTTAGTGAAATACCTGGGTAGATATACACTGGCGGTTGACTTCGGTTTAAAGTATAAACAGACAAACAAGCAGCTAGATACATAATCCAATTTACAAAATGTAATCCTTTGCAAATCTGCGCCCCTGATCTTGGCAAGAGATTATCTACTAAGTAATGGATCCTGTTAATATGCAATATGTCAATGTTCTTGCTTCCGTATGAGAGTCGGTGAGGCATAATAACCACGCTGCATGGTAATATTGAAAAGCCACCATTAGTTCGTATTTCTAATGTGCAGTGATATTAGGCACACCGACATCATCCCAGTGCTATATATGGCAGCTATCTACCAATTACTTACAATGATTTTTCTACTCTGAGCTTCTAATATAAATATAATACCATAAATGTTAAGCTGGTAGCAAGTTATTGATCCTCCATTGTTTATATCTTACAACAACAGATAATGATGGGTTGAAATATGCGATAGTTCTCACATTAACGCGTTGTGAACATTAAACGCGATTACCATCGATATAAAGAATTATATATGTACATGATTTATCTTTTGACGTTGAGAACCGCCCGATCACATTCAAAAGCAACATCTACTCTCGAATCGATAAGTAAAATATGCCACATCATTATTGTTTTTCTAAATTAACTATGGCGTGCTGAAAGGAAACAAACGCAGAAACCGCAATTGATTCGGCATACATATTTCCAATAGATGAGTGAAATTTCAGAGATGCGTTTAAGATTTACTCAAGATGAGGTGCTAGCAGAGTAAAAACGACTCATGTTCCAATTCAAACCTATGTAATGATAAATAATTCACAACAGTGGCATGGTACACGAATGAGACGCTGTACGATGATGTGATGAGAGCACAAAAATATTCATCTGCGATTGGTTAATCTAATCTGGATTTCCAATCATTCGAAAAACTACTCAACAATCGATATTTTACCCCCTGGCGGTTTTTCGGTTTTGTTTCATTGATAATATTATCCCTTACTGCAGATATATTAATGTTTGAGTAGTGCTGTTGAATGCTGCGAGCTGACAGCCTAGCAAGGATAGTTTACTCTCTAGAAAGATATGGCTTCACTCGCTTCCATGGACAAAATAAAATTGGACTTATGCGAATATTTAATAAAATAAAAGAGGCTCAATGGTATATATGTTAAGCGATCACGTGATATGATAATCTTTCTGATTATTTAGCCTATTGCGTTTGCCTGTGCAGCTGAACCGATGACTGTCAGTATTGCAACACAGAGTAGCTTTTCAGCACAAGAGTCAATATGGGCGAGAAAAATCCTGAAATAATGTAACTTGACAGGCATGTCATATTGCGAATATCGCAGATATAACTTAATCAACTACAGCCACAACTATGTATATATATAATTTATCTTCGTCCCTTTCCGATTGAGCGTTTCCTTTCTTGTCCGTTTCATCTTACTGCAATTATTCTTGTCAATGATACGATACATCAAGGTCTTAGTTTGCCGCAATATCCCTTTAACTTTAGATGCCAGTAAATATGAAAGGCTAATTGATATGACCGGATCTGTAGCCCTAGTCGGAAACATATGTCGGCAATCTTCCGGGCCTTCTGGTTCCCCTTGTTTGTTCCAGTGTTGACCGTTGTAATGATGTCACCACAATCATTTATCATGCTTAACTAACGGAACATGCCAATGCGACCAGTATCGCTATTATTGCATTTAGCATCTTATTCCAGGGTTTATTGCTAAAACTGCGATATGTTGAACACAGTAGAACTTTACGGTATGGAACCTTATTAAGTAACGCCAAGAGAAGGGATGACAAGGCAAACAACTGTCGTATTGACGCAACCATAACATTTACGTAGACAAACACATATAGATGACTGGCTCTTCTATGTACCCATATGGTACGTTATTTATGCAAAGTAATACACTCTGCACTGTTAACAATGTGTTTACCAGAAGCCGCGTCTAAACATATACTTTACATGTAACTATGCGACCAGCATTTACCAATACAAGGCTCGCTCTGAGAATATGCAGGCGAGACAATGGAGATTCAAAGGTTCGGGAAGAAGCGTTTTAGCTGCATATATTTCAAACACATATTCCATAATGTTGTCACGTACACGCGTTAAATGAGTTTTCTATGTTTCTACTTGAATAATCTCACTTACTAGAGTGCTGCGGCTTATTACTTTATTTATAAACTACGTGTTTACCAAGGTTTTAATGATTGGTTATGCAATACTAATGCATTTCTGCTTTAATGTCACAAAGTTGTATATACTATAAATATAAATGCGAGCTGCTATATAAATGTAATATATAATAGCAGTTAAATGTTAAATGAAGGATGGCCTATACTATCAGCAATTATTCATAAAACGGTCAAACTGTGCTTATTATTTAGCCGAAAGGTATGCTGATTAACAGTTGCACCAGAAAAGGTCCGCTCAATGTCCCTCTGTCTTGGTTGTTTGCTAGAGTAGCGAACATATAGCTAACAAACAATTTATAGGGAACGTCTGAATAACACTAGTTTGGACTACTAAGCTAGTTCTAAAACTTTCTGAAGTACGTTAACAATGTCCTGCAATGGTCTTTATGAATATGCTGGATGTTAAACTTAAAATTTGATCCCTTATATTTTTGTAAAGGGCAGATTTGTAGTCATATTCAATGCCAGCAGTCAAATATCATTTCGACTTATCACAATTTTTCTCCGTTTGATAACGAGCCTCAATCCGCTATTACGTACGCGAACTGAACAACTGCATTCGTCAACGATTGTTAGAATTAGACAACCATTGTGAAACAACAATAGTGGAGCACCCCATAATGCATAATTGTATCACATCATCCTCGCGCATTGGCCATGCGCAGCATCCATTATCAATTACAACAATTGACGCTTTGTCAGCGTGAATGAATATTGCGCTATGATTACCATTACAACAAATTGAATTTTGTCAAATGAATATTGCGCTATGAACATGAATTTAACTGGATGATTTTGCAACCGTCGCCGACAGAAATATTGTTCACTTTCATCCACTTCATAAAGCTATTAAAATGAAAATCATTGACACATTTGATGCCCAACTGCTCTGATTTGTTTATAACTTGCGGAGACTGTGTTGTGATCGTCCAGTAAATGTTTATTCGTGTTAGGTGTTGATGCGATCAATCTTCAAATAAGCACACAATTAGATTCTGCATACATATCGAAAAAATTTGTTTGCTTGTTTAACATAAGTTTAGCTGCAATGTTTAGTTTCTAAGTACTATAAACCACATAATAGTTACTCCTATGAATCGTATCGAGAATAGCTTTTCGGCAACTTGGTATCTTTGGCTACAGGCTTTGGGTATCTGGAATCCTCTATGCTGATAAATAAAATGCAGGCCACAATTTGATGCAAGCAGAAGCTGCGTTGTGGTGTCTGAATTACACAGCTATTATATCCATTGATAACAGTAATGCGTGCTATATTGACCGATTCGGCGCTTAAGGGTACCCTACCAAAGTGCCTTAATCTGCGTGGGACAGATTTCGGGGCTGAAATGTTGCGGACATATCCGAACAATATGCTGAATGTTAATTTGCGGTTGGTAGCGTTGACTGGAGCATTTCAATTCATTTCGAGCTTTTCATATTCTAGTAAAATTCTCAGCACGAGAAAACGCAGATAACAGGCTGAGCACATCTGCGTATTCAAAATTAATAACTTCCCTTATGAAGACATACATATAACTTTGGCAGGTCTCATTGGTCTTTTCTATGATGCAAAAGCCTGTTAACTGGTGCTCATATCCGCTCTGTTATGTTGATGCAGATCCTGCTTATTGAAAAAAAGATTCGGTGCGTGCTGTTGTGTACCACATTCGTATTGCGGCATCTGTTTTATTAACTGCAAGGGCGCCTCTTGGTGTCCGCACACGTTCCAATGAATGTTACTGCATTCGCTAATGCTTTTCTGCTTCAACATCGTATTGCTGTGGATAGTATATATTTATATATATATATATATATATATATATATATATATATATATATATATATATATATATATATATATATATATATATATATATATATATATATATATATATATATATATATCAATGCGAACTGCAATATCAATGCAATATATTAGATAATAGTAAAATGGTAAATGAAAGATGGCCAATTTTGTCAGCGATTATTTACAAAACGGTGAAACAGTGCTTCAAATTAGCTGAAAGATATGCTGATTAACAGTTGCGCCACAACGTGTCCGCATAAACTCCATCTGTCTTGGTTATTACCAAGAGGCAATCACTTCAGCGCCAATGTTTTAATACGTTTTGCGCACTACAAACTGTTTCTCACCTGAAGACACATCGGAAATGTATGTATGCAAAACAATATATAGGTTGATGTACATGAAACTGATTATCTTCATATTTATTGCCGTACAGTACGAATGGCACAAAGTAAGCGTCGATGTGGATGATTCATTAAGAGACTTCGATTAATAACGATGCTCGGTTAATGGAATGCAAAGGAATGTAAGTGTGGCAGCAATTCAGAAATGGGCTTATTGTAATTGAACTAGCGAGTGTGCATGGGAGCGTTTACGGAAATCGTATATCTAGCGTGCATCATCTGAGAATCACGGATATATAAAAAATCAATTCTCCATGTTACGAACCAGGAACTTCATGTTGAAATCGGAACGAGATGTAATATGACGGTAAAAAGCGTATTAATATCTTGGAGTAAAAATGACCCCCTTGTTCTGAGACAAGAGTGCTTGTGTACCCTGGGCGCAAGAGAATGCTTGTAACATTTATTTAGCAGTGCTATCTTGAAGTGGTTAATCACACATGGCATGTAGTGGTTTGCGTTTGCGATTCTACAAAACGACTAAGCGAATCCGTCGCTTCTATTACTATAAAGTGCACTGCGAGTTGCGCCTCTAATCATTGGCAACGTATAGCGCGCTGACATTGCTTCTACAATAATTGTCTTCGCAATGGGAGTCTAGGGGAAATTATGTATGTTTGTAGGATAATTAGTTACATGGTTTGGAAATAAAGTAGAATGGTCTATTGTATGAATAGGGATGATGCTGATGCTGATAGTGGCTTTGTTGGTCAATTATAAATGTGTTAAGTAGAGTCAATGTAATACACATCTACTTAGATAAAAAGCACAGGAATACACGTTATCCAGTAGTAAATAACAAATAGGAGCGGCTATTGGACTCATGGTACACGATTAGGGTTAAAGTTAAGCAAACCAAATTAGGTTTCTAATGCCAGAAAATCGTAAAGGTAAAGGTGAACGGTTAAAGACATTTTAGACGGTGATCGTCAAACTATACGATGCATCGTTTATGCTGTCTTCAGAATCGGAATAGATTAAGCAAGTTATTTCATTCAGATAAACCACACGTGCAATATCGAGAACTGCATCAAGTTTACGTCGTTGGACTTTTTCCTTGTTTATAGCGTTACATCCCATGTTATGAATATGAACATATGATTAGAATAATTACTTATTATGTATTGTTATCAATGTTAAAATCCCCAATATGGTTTATCATGCATGTGATAACTAAGATCAAAAAACCTGTTTTAATAATAAAGATGCCTTGAACAAAAACATGAGGTAAGTAAATTCACAAATATAACTTTACAGATGGGTAATATGCAGTTTACAAATGCCCCCAAATAGTCGTCCAGATAAATGGTAACATTCCCTTTGTGGAATTAATTTGATTGCCGGCGTTTATCGCAATCGGCCGCATGCAGAACCCCATATCAATGCTGGTAGCTACTCCTTAGTCATTTATTACATTCCAAGCGTTTCCTATCAGCAGCAGAGGATACTGAATCCAGCTGCCAACCCTGCGCAATTTGCTGATACGCCTGACCATAGCACAGGGGCAACGGGCACATGATGTAAATAGGATGTCTTTGTCTTTATATTCTTATAAAAGCTTCTAACTAACCAAACGTGTGTATTAAAACAGCACAGGTAACTTTTTTGGGGTCATAACGGCGTCACAATGCAGGCAAATATTGTCACCCATGACATTTTATCGCCGGGCACATGATGTAAATAGGATGTCATTGTCTTTATATTCTTATAAAAGCTTTCTAACGAGACGCACAGGTAATTTTTGGTTAATGGAGGCCGGAAGAGTAGATACATAGATATAGAGAGAGAGAGAGAGAGAGAGAGAGAGAGATATAGAGAGAGAGAGATATAGAGAGAGAGAGAGATAGAGAGAGAGAGAGAGAGAGAGAGAGAGAGAGAGAGATAGAGAGAGAGATAGAGAGAGAGAGAGAGAGAGAGAGAGAGAGATAGATAGAGAGAGAGAGAGAGAGAGAGAGAGAGATCTCTCTCTCTAGAGAGAGAGAGAGATCTCTATATAGAGAGATAGATCTATATCTCTCTCTCTCTCTCTCTCTCTCTCTCTCTCTCTCTCTCTCTATATATATATATCTATATATCTATATCTATATATATATATATATATCTATTTTTTCACGGTCGTGGGAAATATCCCCTCGGCAATTTTCAGGGCATCTCTGGCTGGCGATGTATCTTTAAGTGTTGCCTGCATTAGGGATTACATCACCATCGCAAACAGCGCTTAATTCATCCGACATGATTATGAGAAAGCACATCGTTATCTATCTAGGGCGGGTATTTCGCTACGATTGAAGTGCGTATTGATTCTGCATATTTATTTCCAATAGACTTGTGATAACTAATGCGAATATCGGGCAAAATGTGCCAGTCATACGACTTGAAGGAATTTACCTGTGTAAATGCGTGTTGCTGCGAACAAACGTGATAAACGAAAATTATGCTTTGCACATTAATCATATGAGAACTATTTGTTATGTTTAGCTGTCTTAATATAAACAGTATGTCGTGGCTGTATTACACTCAACAAACAATGTACTGTTTACTTACTCCTGTATCTAAGGTAAAGCGGGTACTGCAAATCCAAGCAAATGCATCATGTATTGTGCAAAAATCCATTTGTTATACATGTACACATTATATTTTGCCCGCCGCTGTCAGCTGTGTCTTTCAGACAACTAACACCCATGTATATTACCAACCAATTACACTTGTGCAAGTGGTCAAGTGAGCACTCGACGCTTAATACGACAAATGTATATTCCAAAACATGGTTCATTTACTGGACGGTGTATTAATAAATCACTTCCGTCCATATGCATGTTAGTGTGTCTTTAAATTAAAAATCAATACAATATATTTCAACATACGCAGCATACTTGTAACTGCTATTTTACTAACATATGAAATATTTTATATGGTCCTGCTACGTCAGACAAAAAAAACTTGACGCATTCGTTGCTCAGGCACAGATCATTATGGTTTGCTAGATGATGCAAGCTTTTAATATAAAGGGCCATGATCTTGCTAGCCGGCGCCTTACTTTAAACATTGCGGCGATGATGTCGATGATCATAAGGAGCCTATTTACATATATGCAGGCATATCAGTGGAATACACATGGGTTCACGCCTATTTATTCAGAGCGATATTAGCATATTGTTAATATTGTGGAATATTGCTACATGATAGTGATAATGTTACAGCTATCAGTATGTAAAGTGAACAGTTAATGACGCGTGCTTTATTTTTCATGCTGCGTAATGACGCTATCAAATGCAGCAGTAAACCAAATGCCTTATCACTGCATCGTATTAAAAAGCATTCAAAAGTCAGTGAAACGGCAGTCATAAACTGCAATCATTTATTCATATCAAACCAGCAATTCTGAGGTAATCGTCACGCAATGAAAGCAGCTTCAACAAGTGATGTACATTCATTAAAGGATGCTAATACATACATAGGGCTTGTTGAACTTTGCGGTATTTTGAAAACCATCATATGCTCTGCATAATACTAATTGCCGTCGTGCATTATCTAATTATATGTCAATTTACAGATATGATATGCTGACTCCCTTACTAGCTGTATAGCGTGATACTTCAAACTTCAAGACAGTCTTAGCATTAAACATCGGAGCATGCTAAATTATATTTTCCTGTGAGTCTCAGTCAAGCTAGCGCTGCGCAGTAGATGCGTAACGTTGAACCTTTTGTCCACAACTCTTGATTGAGTTAAATCCTCTCTTCATGCAATTAATATGTAGTCGATCTTGTTCTGAGAGCCACGTCAATAGGTGTGTTGAATCTGCATAGAGCACATATCAAAGCAATGCAAGAAGTACGCTGCATATACAACGATATATGATTTGGATCAGGGAAGAACAATTGCAACACGGAAATACACATGGCGCATCATGACGAGTCGAACAAGAGGCAATAGTTAGGTCCTTTTCAAGGGAGATAAATTCGCCTCTTATCTATCAGTCGATTTCTTAGCAGATTAAAGACATGGTACTTCCAAATCGAGGTCTAGCGAACGTTACCTCTCACAAAAATCTTGATTACATTGTTGTTTGCCATTCAGGGAAATGGCTACCAAGCGGATACCTACACAACGCATTCCAAAGAATATTCATTCAGCTGCTAATTGATACAGGTCATCCAAGGGCCACGAACCTATCGCTGGTCGATCTTGCTTGTTATGTCACATAGGGCTCTGAGGATACCCAATATCTATATTAACAGTGCATAATGTTTTGCGGTGTGTTTCATAAGCCTTCATGCTATTGTTTGCGTGCCAAATCCAGTCACGACCCGATATGCTCTTAGGGTCACTGGATGATTATTAGGAGCATCACCATGTTTTCATGGCTATCGTAGGGATAGTGATTCGCATCATTGCATATCGAATTGTAAAAATTATCAGACATACCATTCATTGACACATATTAATACAATATATTGACTACAATGTTGTTTGGGTCATAATTTAACTCACCTTTATTAGCGGGTAAGTGTACCATTCGTTGAGCTCCTATTGGAATTACTTCTTAATAATTGGCGCCTCGTGCAATTCGCACGGTATTGTGGTTGGGTATTTTGTTTGCATCGGTGAGCCTCCGCCGGTGTAACGAGATGCAAACTATGGAGTCCTGACAGTTTAAAGTCCCCCTTAAGTGCCTCTCATTATATTGTACTTAGTACTGGGCATCACGAGACTAAACTGTTCAAGACACTTGGATCAGTCTTTTGAGCTTGTAATGGGGCACTTTGGTCTCTAATGAGGTTTTTTCAGTGTCAGTAATCGGCAATAGGATAAAACATATCTGTAAAAGCAGTTGCCTGACAAGCGATGTATAATTCAGAGCTGCATCTCTCGAATTGAAACGTATTGCCTCCTTATGCCAAAGGTTGGAGGCTCTCAGCCAGCACTACGATAATTAAGAGGCAATAACACTATATTGGACCCGAGGTAGTTGCGACGAGGCTCGTTCAAGCTCTAGTAAATGGTTTGTATGTACGCACCCCCAACCCCCCCCCCCCCTCCACCCCTCAGTTCGGACTCTCTATATCGTGTCGGATGTGCATGGAATGTCGGGAATTTCTCGCAATAAGGAAATGTAAAACAATTTATTTGAAAGCCCACCGCTTGGTGTACTATTTTCATCCGGAGAGTAATAAGCAGAAAAATTTTTGGCCGCAGTTACAAGGTTGTTTTTCAGTCCGTAGCAAGCATTGCTATTCGTCGATCAAATCAGCACTCACAGATGGACCGCACATCTACCATATCAGATTGAGGCGACAGATTGTGTTCTGTGTTACACGCATGCATAGAACGTACGCCAATTTAAAGGCAGGGTGATATCCTTATATATGTACCAAAGCACATGTAAAAATGTTATTTATGCATATATATGGCAATATAGGACGGCGTTGTTGGACAAATAGAACCTACGAAACAGCAATTAGGAAAGCAACGTTGATAGTATATCACATGCAAATGTTCACAAATATCTGAGATATACATAAACATATTAATATATATATTAACATATGTAGATGTACATTTATGAATATTGATTAACATACATATATTTTACATATAATGTTAAAAACACATATGTAAATA
>CM067348.1:45586894-45616894 GCA_034190875.2 Urechis unicinctus | reverse complement strand
AATCCTAAAACAAAGCGCTTAAGTCACTTAGCGACTGGCTTTGGCACTAAGACCAAGGCGGAAAGTTCTAATTACATCATTAATACAGCCAAGAGAGAAGATACAAAGTTAATCAATTGCATGTACGGCTCAAAATGTGAGAATTTGCTGGGTCTAAATATTAAAAGCGGTCTATGCTATAAGTAATGTGAGGTACTTCAACTAATGCGTCCTGGTCACTCAGGACAATGAGCAAAGTCGCGAACTCTCTGACATATGAGGATTACGGGCAGTTGATTCTTGCAACCAACAATAAAAAAAAATAAGGAGCTCCAAAAATAATTACGGAAATTCCAATACTAAATTCATAACGAAATCATTATCCATATGCACTCGCCAATGCAAATGTAGAACATTTCGCCTACGACGTCCATTATGCAGTTGGCGGAGCACAATATTTAATAAGTATTTTGCTAGTAGACTATATTGAACGATATTCTTCGTTTGATGAATCGTATCGAGCACCTACAATCGAGAGTTGAAATGCCAAACTCTTTAATTTGCGTCATAGCTGCTTAAGATTACATTGACACCACACCGAGTGGTGTTATTCACTGTAGAAAGCACATTGGTTACGCATTGCATTTTCTGGACCTAGTAAAGGAATATATAGGTTATGTGCAACCCACTAGTCTCTCGGTTTATATGCCGTCAATAGATTATACTTATATTACGCCGATTGGTGCTTTGTAGGGTAAGGGGTGTGAAAAATCACCAAAACCTAACGTGCTTTCTTTCGCGACCTTGATTCACGTCGGAATACCCGCATATAATGCCTTTTGCCTATCAATCATTCAGCTATGCATTTTAGTTAGCTTGTACAGCCATGCAATGAATATCAACCACGGTTATGTACCTAGGAGTTAGTGCCCCAAATATATTTATTTTCGGTTGCATTCATAACGATACTGTTTTTAGTCCTTGTACTTTACTTCGATTGTGACTAGAAAGGCAGACCTGTTGACGTAACGCTATTCCCTTAAGCTAGATGTAACATGATCCATTCTGATACATTGATACATCTTGGTACGAATACTGGTAAACTATGTTGTATAAATAGGCAATATGCGGCAAATAGTCAATTTGTGCTGCGCGCTAGATTGGTAGTTGATTTTGAAGTACTCCATCCGTTTGAAAACTAATGAGCTAATTATGTCTGTTGCTCTCAGCAAAGGATAGATATATTTTTAGATAAGTGTGTATGATAATGAGCACGTCGGTTTGGCAAATGAATATATACAAACAGTCAGTACAGACTAGCATTGTACATTGTACTCCTTGTCTTGATTTTGTTTTGTTCTACCAACCGCTGGAATTGAACAAAATATAGACCCAAACATATATATTTTTAATAAAATGACTTTCCAGGGTCGCCGACATTGTCTGGGCTATTGCTTGGATCTAGAACAAAAAGGACGAAAATAGATGAGAATTTATCTTTTCATTCCTCCTTCTTACCTCAAGTTTGGTCGCTTATTCTTCTTATCAATTAAAAGCCCACAGCGGGCCAGTATTTAACATTTATCTGTAACGGTCTCGCAAATTTGACGATTTAATTTTATATGACATAGAAGGAAAGCCCGCCTATACTTCATAAAAATGGTAGGCTAGGGCACAAATACCGTTAGAAACATGCCAATTGCTATTAACAATCGATTTCTTAAAAATAGAGCTAAATATTACACATGTTACAAAAAAAATACATTAACTTTGTTTTTAATAGAGTTAGGTAAGTTCACTATCACTCTAAACCATGTTAAAAGTTCTTGACAAAGCTAGTTCTTCGATATTTTGTCCAAGCCATGGGCTTTGTCATATTGTATGAACGATTCCCAAGCCTTGAATTATAAGCAACGCGAGGCTGAGAACAACGGAACAATAACATTCACTTATCAGCTTAAGGCGCCTCTTTTACGAGTGTCAACCTTAACGAGCTCTATCGTTTTCCCTAAAATAGTTCCGATATACCTGCTACGAGTATAGTTGCAATCACTACTAATGCCTCCCGCTATCTCCTGTGATGCTTTGCATTGTTACTTATTAATTACGTGTGCATGTCACGACGGCAATGATAGAGTTAAATAAGCACCGGTCGTAAAGTGCCTCTTCTGTTAGCTAACAAAATGTTGTCACGTTTACGCTCGAATATATGCTTGATGTTCCCAGTTAAAGACTAACGTTTAAAAAACAGTATGTGCATTTGGCATCGGATTACGATATTGCAATTCCATGCCCATGTACCACGGATAGAGTAGCTTTAGAATAATCGGTTTACGATTAACTTTTATTAATGAGCAGATGGATGGTTAGTATAATATCATACATACATCACTATATAAATAGCTTTAAGATTACCCTTTGATGAATAAATTGGAAAACAAATGCACTCAAACAGCATCCGCTGAGAGGGCAAGTTTAATAACCACCAGCATTAGATTAGTTCACTTGCTAATATATACTAAAAACATGTCACCAGTCGCAGTGGCACAACCAGATAATGCCATTTCATCACTGTATATATCTTTATAATTGGCCAGCAAGCATTTTGTCATAAAGCAGCATTCGCATTGATGCCCAGATGGCAGCAGAAGATAAAAGCCCAATTGATTTATACACTAAACAGCTTTTCCTACTCATGGTTGACTCGTTATGCCGCCGTGTTAACGCAATTTCATATGTGTCATACAACAGATAAACTCACTCATCTAACCAAACTGAAAGATGCGCACGTCCTACCTAAGTATGTGTTAACTTAATACATCGTCGACGTGTCATTGTGTCCGTTTCTTATCGCAGTCATATACCATTAAGTATTTAGCCACATCGCTTTCAATATTTGCAAGTGAACTATGGCGCCTTTATTATCAAATTTCCCAGGATTTATTACAGGTGATTCAAGATAAATCACATGACGTCCGCATAAGCATGGCTGGCAGAAAGGCGAAATATTATGAAAACAGTCTTAATTAAGCAAACGAGTATATCATATATATTCATTTACAAAAGTAAAGAGCACGTATTGAGCGTTTTTATTTCTGCGAGCCCCGCATTGAGATAATGCATGCCGACAAATTAAATCTGGTGACCTGATAAGCAGTATGCAACAAGGCGTTTATGCCATTGCCGCTCTTTTATATGAACGCCAAAAACAATCATCAGGTGATTAATGAAGCTATATTAAGAAATTATGTTGCACTGCACTAGTCAAGATAAGATATAATGTAATAACATATGATGCGCAGCACTCGTCGTTTTCACTTTGATGTAAAATGCCATATCACATATATCATAACCATACATGTCACAAAATATACTCGCATATAAATCAATGCAGACGACAAAGATATAATTTTATGTGTGCCTGTAGAGAAAAAGCAATTCATAAAGCTACAGTTAGGCCATGTTCGGATAAATATAAGTAATTTGGTAAGGCAGAAAACCGTTTGCTTGAATGCTTGTGTGCTCAAAGCCATTTACCAATACTTATGGTAACGTAATTATTTGTAACCAACGGCGTAAACTGTATATAAGTTCAGATAATATCGCTCTGTTCCATTGGCTGTCGATTCTCAGTCGAGCACTCCGACTTCCTGTTTTGTATTTGGTCTCCACGGTAGAGTTGTACGCATAAGTAGGGTTCTGAATAGTAACGTAGCATATCAGCCACAAATTTACAAATGCGTTTAGATAAAGGGTATGCATGCAATGCGTGGCCCATAAATTTGTCTTTACTCTTGTGACGTATTTTAGTAAGCATTTAAATGGGCTATCTCATGGGTAAAGCCAAGGAAGCTTGGCAAGAATATTGCCATTATATTTTCACATGATCGCATGGCCACGGAAAAGCATGAACCTAAAAGCCGCGTTGTCTAATACGAAGTCGTTAATATGTTATAGGCTTAACCTTCATAATATATTTTCCCTCTAAAACTATGCGTTATCTTAGTGTTATCTATGTTGTGAAACGCCACCAACTATCTTCATGTCAAAGTTACTGAACCTATTCGGGACCACCATTGTGCTGATAACTTTGTCGATGCCAAGACAAGCAAATTGGTTGATCTCTGGATAGCTTTCGCAATTACGAAATTTAACGACGTTATCGGACTGTGATCGAATTTGCTACACCCTGACCACTAGCAGCGGTCACATGAGATGTAACCTCAGTTATTTACTTAATTGAAACTTTTATTTACTTAATTGAAACTTTTATTTACAGTGGCGAGGAAGACGTCTCAAATAGTTGATGCTTGTGTGATATTATTGTTTGATTATTCATTTGAGGCAACTAATCACCTTGGATCCTCATTCCCTAAACTGACTACCTCTGCAATTGCTGTTGCTAAATGACCCATGGTGCGTATTTAATCCCTGCGCTATAATATCGATGAGCTCATTTTCCCATTGCAGATGCGATTTTCGAAGTATCTCGAGCGGAGGGATTCGCGATAAAGCGGTCCATGACATTGACAAATGAGAATAAAATGCACGACAGGTTAATAACACGAAATATGACTATGCGATTCGGCTTTACAGTCTGTATCGCTGATATTCGTGTGCTAGAATAATTTATTTCAGAACAATCACTGACAGCAGTAATCGGTAACCGAATGCAGCGGAATTTAATCAATAAATTGGTGCTCCCAATGGATGCTGATATGAAGTCATTGTCATATGTTTTTAGACGTTTAGTGCGCTTTTATTTGCAGGTAATTAAGTTATACCATTTCATTTCTTATGGATTATTTCGAGAAGGTACCGCAAGCCATTATAAATAATTCTCATTTTTGTTTGAAACAATTTGCTTACTGATAATATATGCACCCGCACAAATATATCACTGTTAGGCATACGAGGCTACATTTACCAAATTAACTAAAAATGGAATTTTCATATGGGGTAGTAGATAGTGTTTTCAGTTGTGAGGCTACTTTTTGAAAACATTTGTAGCTGTTTGTTTATATGATGCTGGCGATTAATTAAGGTTTATTATGGTAAACAGGTGCAGTAAAAAAAATATATATATTTACGACATAACTTTCTCTCAAATGTACTTGCTCACCGATTTAAGCCTGTAACATTTCAAGATATCCAGCTGTCATTGTACAACATTCAATAATACACCACATGAGTTGTCATTAAGCAGAATCGAAAATATCACTTTGCTACTGTGTGCATTTATTAGCCATTATGGCTCATCACGTCACGGCTGGATATGTCGTGAAAGCGAAAGGATAGTCGATTAGTAACAACGTTATAGCACACATAATCTGGATATATAATTAATCTTGAAGTTATGGTAAGCGGCAGCAACCGTACGATTTCAGTAGCACAAGCCAGTATTCACACATAGTCAGGCCCGCAAATGGTATACAAAATCGTATTCAATTTTTTAAAGATAGACTAGTACAAAAAGAAGATATATTATGCGGATGTAATTGTGTATCCGACGGTTTACTAAGTGAACGCAAAAATCATATTGGTTCATATATAGAGTAAGCTGGTAGATTACGTTGTCTACGCGGTCTCTACGAGAACCATGTGTGCTTTGTTCGACAGTATATTTAGCATTTAATTTGCGGGTAGATTATCCGCATCGCATAACGAATGAGAGGAGAAATGTCGGCAGCTATTCCTATTGAACGGCGGTTTATAGAATAAACCTAGATAATACTGCCAGTCAAGGTTAGTTGATTTATAAGCCTTGTAGTAATGTGCGGCGAAAACGGGTCCTAACTAATGACGCTCGTGAGGACATGCATTCTCCGGACGTTACATATGTTGTTGCATTGACATCAACGACGGTATCGATTACCTCCGTAAATTCGTAGATAACAGTTTGGATATCCAATTTAATATATAAGACATGTCACTATGGTAGATAATACCACATATGCATTATCGCTCACAAGAACGTTAATGGTGTGATGCTAAAATGACTTCAATGACGTACCTATCTCTTCGATTATAGATTTAAACACTCGTCTGAGAGAATGATTCCCGGTGGAAGGATAAATCAATCCGATTTGATGGAATGATATTTGCACTCCCTGCTGAGCTTGCTTGAGGCAATCTTTATACACACTGTATATGAACATTGAATATGAGATTGCACGTGGTGGTTCGTAATCCTTTTACCTTGAGTGCCGTAAGTACAGCTTACACATGAATGTCTCTGGCTGATTATATATATTAAACAGGCAGCGTACCTAAGGCTTCATACATCATTCCTACGATTCCATATATTGCGTATTGTTATTTTAACACTTCTTTTAAGATATCGGGATAAGAAACAGAGTGAACCACTAATTGTTGTCCTATTGAAGCATGCAATTCATACAACATTGTGACCCATTCGTAAAATAAAGTCAAAGGTTATATGTATCACTGACATTTGCACTCTAAGTATAGAGATAGATATCTGAAACAAACATTAGCTTAAACGAATAACGTTTCATTGATTTAAATAGCATATGTAGTCCATTAAATCACAGCCAATCTTCGGAAATGGTTCGCAGATAACCATCTGCCAGGCAGAGATAACGTTATTCAATTATGTATACAAATAGCCACGTTAGATGAGGTTAGTACCCAGACAATCCTACTCGCTCCGCAGCATAGCTTCTATGAAAGCAGTGCTAGTCCCCGGCGAACTGTCGTTCACACAGATTACATTTGATATTTGGGTCGCGCTGACAAATCTGGCATTTCTATAAGCTCTACATGATATGTACGTTATAATTGACAAATGCAATAAAAATGCAATAATTGCATATAACCCACCAATTGTCATATCTAAGAATGTTAGGGATTTTCTGGCAAACGTGTTAATCGGCTGTTACGTTGGTGAAAGTTAATACATAAAATTTAAACGTGTCTCGGTTATATTACACATAGACATCTACGTTGCTTGTAGAAACATGGTTCTCTAAATTACATGCATCCAAAGTATCAAATACCTCAAATTCATCTAACCAACCCGATATTATAATCAACACTCAGTGTCAATATTTAATTTTTCAAGTGATTCAAATTATTATATTCAAAATATATTTCACACAAATACAGAACAAGCGGCATAAGTGTTACTGCTCTCTTTATCGTGCATAGTGTAGCGTAACAAGATAGATTTAACAATTTGTTAAATTGCGTTGCAATTATTAATTGAGACGGATGGGGAATGAGACGTTAATTGAATAACGTGTGTCAAACATTCCTGAGCTATTGAGAACAGCTACACGTATAATTGTGTCGTTACTTTTTGCTTGATATTTTCGTTTTGTAGCGTTTTTTTATTATCTTCAGGAATAAACTTGTTCCGTCTCTATGGCAATCATTAATATATATTTTTGTCGCAATAGATAGTAGTATTCGTTATGTGTGTCGATTATATTTCATTTTTACAGCATGTCCCATCAGGAACAACAGACACACTTCCAACACACCCATATGAATCCGTCCATGATAATGGGCATTAGACACATATTCAAACATGTCTCATGATGTAATGATGTGGTTTATGGTTCATTTATGGTACACGATAGAATCAGATATCGTACGATTAAGATGATCAACAAAAATAAAAACTGCCATTTTTTTAATAAGCAAGCCGCTAAGATCATAATAGAAGTTATATATTAAGAATAGGTATAAGATTGTAGTAACCGTCACGATAATTGTTTCTTTACTTTAATCAACGCCAGTTGTAACTATGCTCTATCGAGGTTGAGGCGACAATAATTGGTCCTAATATAGCTGCTGATATAGGCATAAGTTGCATGATACATATACAATGATGATTTATTAGCAGTTAAGTATGCATTTCTACGCCTGAGTGTATTTTTAACGTGATAGCAGTTTAACAGAACGTCAACCTGCAGCCTTTGCCCCTTGTGATCATCTCTGGAATGCCTACAATATCACTGAAAGCACTAAGTATGCTGGACATATGGTTAATGGCGAGAGAATCACCAAGCATCTATATTTATGAAGTAATAAGAGAAGTTAACAAATAGTTCCCTGTGTTATTGTAGCTCATTAAAGCAGTATAAAACTTCGCAGCACAAAAATCACCCTTATATGGACATCCATTTACGGATGTAGTGGTCAGAACTAATGAACAATAAGGTATGATACACATGTTTAAGGGTTATCGGGCTGTCAGCACTTGCCCGAATTTCGCACTATATATAGACGTCGCAAGCTTAGCTGTCACGTAATTTACCTCCGTTTTTTCGTAACTGGACATTTATTTGGCTTTATTGCTTTGACGATACTGGGCCGGGTATTCTCTAAACTTCTGTCTGCAGCGGTATTGGCAAGTCCTTACTACCCAATACCGATTTAGGCTTAAACAGCATCAAAACACCTGATATTCTTTTGCTATTATTAATGCTCGCTTCTGTTGCTTGACTTCGCAATACAATCTGGCAGCTAGCGGAAGAAAGTAATCACCGCATCTACATTACTTTCTGCACTGTCAACCCGCATCTCTTTAGCGTTGCCAAATTGGACTTTTTCCCACTTTGCTGTACACGTGTCTTCTTAAAACACACATATTTTTCAGTTACTGTCTCGTTTTCGGGTTCAAAGAATAAGCAATTTTTCTGTACCTCGATAATAGCGGGTGACTATTGAGAGTGCGCATTTATTACGCTTCGCTGCCAAATTGATGACATTTTAATTCGGCACATATTCGGCCCGAGGTTTCAAAATGCATTACTATCTTTGCAATCACCTAGATATCCATGGGTCATCAGACAGCGTAGCTTACGTGCTATGTGCCGATGGCGTAATGTAATTTGTAAGATTTTGTGGGGGTCAGTATGCCTGCCAGACAGCCTATGCCATTTTGTAGATCATATTATATTTCCTAGCTTCCTGCAGTTGAATATCGGTCATGAGATGGTTAACTATATAGTCTGCATCAGCAACTGTCATATTTCAAATCATTTCATAGTCGACGATCATAGACATCGCCTTTTTAAAAAGTAGAAAACTTAATGCAAATTTACGCGGCAAAGTAATCCAAGATTACCTTACTTAAGATAATTCAATTAAATACGATTACGATCGCTAAATGACCGCCATCAAAGTTTCTCCCGTCATGGACATGCTATTAAACTTGGAAACCAAGCTGTATTCCTATAAGGTAAATTACCTGTTCAACTTTAAAAAGCTAACATATAGACGTGCTTGACATTAAAGTTACGAGGAAGTTGAGATCACAAAGTGACGCGTGAACTGCAATAAATAACCTTGCCATTTGATAAACCCACTTGGTATTCTTGTTTTATTTATCATAACAGTCATGTTCAGGAACGTGACAGGTTGATCATCAAATGTGTACACTAAATCTAGCTTTCGTTAGTGATAATCATTATCATGTTAAATATGACGGAGGCGCAAGAAATCGGTCAAGAAAATTGCATCTGTCAGCAGCAGCAGCAACTGTCATATCGTTTTTTAATCCAATTCTAAACAGCCATACTGGAGAAAACTGCAACGGAAGTGACCGGAGTTAACGCTTATACGGGTCGCTGCTTTGGCTTCAGCAAACGAAAACACTTATCGAGACGGATCATCCACCTTAAAATATAGATGCGAAGACGTGAATATTAACATTGTATAGTCCCACAAATAAAAGCATGGCCATATGTTGCCCTTACCTAACAGTTAACGGACGCATTTCATACATACTCAGTGAACAAATGACCTCCACAATTATATATATTGATCATATTCCAATTACAACCATACGGACTTATCACTACTCGTAATGGTGTTAAAAAGTGATGGTCGAAAGCTAATAACTGCTTCCACATGTTACTGTTATGAAGTGCACATAGTCCGATCTACCACATTATGCTGCATGCGCCTAACAAACAATGTCCTGGGATGGCAGATCCGATGATTATTGAGAGGGTATAACAGCCATTTTGCCATATTAATAGTCAGAACGTGCAATGTTATAGTCTGTTTTAGTCAAACGAATTTGATGTCGGTTGCTCTCGAATGCACATCGCTAGTCATAAACGAAGCTTCATGTTCGAAGTTAAAATAAACCGTCAAGCGCACCAGAAGATGTCAGAAGCAACCGAATTACATAAAGGAAAATTAATAATGCGACATAGCAAATACAACACCTAATGGCCGTGAATATCACTTTCACTGTCGTTGCGATATCACAAGCGGCACCCGAATACTGTGTACATAATGCATTCACTAAAATCGATCAGTCATTATACACAGGCTCACATAAGCGGGAATTTCCATTGCATGCCGCTGAATCTTCAATAGATTTTCCTGGCACAGAACTTATTTTATGGTGATATAAACTATACATGCAGCAGAAGAGGAAATAGATATCCAGCTAAAATTTCAGCTTAATGGCATTTGCACAAAGGCAACAGTATATACATATGAATATATATGTGGATAGCCAACTCCGTACACCACGTAGCAGTCTTGAGTTCCTGCTCAGCAGTAACCTCTGGACATAGCGGAATCCGTACGCCCAAAATCAGAAACAAACATCAGTTTTTTTCAGTTACCATTCACATGACTTCTCGTCTTCATCTTCGAACATAAGGGTGCCGACATTCAAGGTGAAAATATACATATACATTGTCAGGAGTCACTGTCACAGTATGCCAAAGCCCGACAGTATATTTAAATTAAGATATATTGCCGAACGCATGGACGCTTCTTCTTTACCAAAATAGGTTTTCCCTGGATTATCTATATGCAATATCTAACTTCCTTGCTATCTCTTTCTTATTGACCCCTCTCAACCTATTTTATTTGCTAAAACAAATGCGTCATGAGCCAGAGGATCACTTTAACCATCTTAGTACTTCTGCAATATGACATGGTGACATTTTTGTTGTTATCATATGTTTCCAAAGAGGATGCGACATTACATTGCATTGCAGTTATGAAAAAAAGCATGGGTTAAAAGGGGTGTACTACTGGAGTGCATAATTTCCTTCAATAAGATTGTGTGAGTAAGGCAGATTGAGTCAAAACTACTCATTACATGAAGCTCGATTTTAAGCTACTGTTATTATTATTGTAATACGCAGATAATAAGATCTTTAGATAGAGAACTGCGAGAACATTGGTTATTTCTGATCTTTCGCATGAAATTGCCCATATTATTTTAATTGGATCTTGCAACATAATGACCCTAGAAAAGCGCAATAGCCACTGCGCTTTCTTTTAGATTCGTATATATGAGCTTAGTCGATGGACGAACATATATCGTTCCCTGTCTCTCGAAGTTTTATGTTAATCCAGTTGAAACAGAAAAGCACAACACGCACACTCGACTTGCGGTCGATGTATGTGCGACGAACTAAGTACAGGATGTGTATTGTCTTAATCGAAAGTTTACAAGTATGACACCTCAGGTAAACATAAGGTAGACGACAGTTATTTAGCCCTTTTATTTACCCCTACACCAAGTATATGCCTTGTTTTCTAATACTTGGCGGTATTTTGCCGATCTAAATGGTTGAGTTAGAGAGGCTGATACGTACAATCGAGAATTTGAAGCTCGGGTTAAACAAATACGCAGTTAGTCAGATAGCAAAGCATTAATTAATAAAGCTTCTCCATTGTAATTTTACATACTGAGCCAGTGGAAAACGGTACAATGCTTTTCGTCGGCTGATCTTTCCTCGTCAAGCCATAGAATGCCGATAACAGAAAGATATTAATATGGCTGCTGTTTTGTCTGCACTGCTTAACGTTAATGACTAAGTGTGCTTCATGCCATCCTCTGTGTAAGTTACCCAGGTAGAGCTATCTTTCATCTCGTCAAAGTACACACCAAGCAAATTTCGATTGGGTGACGGCAGAGCAAACTTACTACGATGGAGAGCCTGTTTAACGGATTAACCACACCTTGTAAGAATGAAGGTTCTCGTTTGAGGGCTACCTAGCCAAGTATATGTGATCTATTCCTAATTGCGCGAACTATCAGCCTGTGATTCCTCACTATCACATCGTCAGTATAACATTGAAACTTTTAAGGCATTAACGTCGAAAAGTTAAAACATTTTGGGAAATTCTCAACAAGATATGTATCATTATTTTTCCTGACACCATCAAGAGGAGATGATACATGAACGGTGCTTAACGAAAATAAACAAAGGCATATGGCTCTTGAGAGTTTTCTTGAGGTCTACTCAACACCCACTTGATGTAAGTATCGGGAGCATTTGCTTGCACTAAAGCAAATATCCAGTCTAAACTGAAGTAGTTGCTCCAAGAAGTAACGATTCCGTTGTAACAAAGGATAGTATTTCAGCAACATGCAAATGACCTGCTGCTTGCAATCTCTTAGACAGACACTTAACATTGTATATATGGGCCATTGTGCATACCCATTTCAATTTCTCCATTCGCATTCTTCCTACACCTTGCAGATATACACAGCGACTGATATCATAGTTGCGTTTTTTGACGATTATTGACAGTCGACAAGGATTGAAAGGATGTTCGACCCTGTACGACAAATAAATGTTAATTCAATCTACAAGGGAAGCAAATATCAAATAGGTGCTGACGTTTATGGACAAAACATATTTAAACTGTCAGTTTAGAGGCTGTCAAATAGAATCCGATGCATCCCGCCCGCAGATTACGTTTTTTCAAGTTAAAACGTGGATCGCGGGCTACATAACCCGCCCCTTTTATTGGGCTTATTTCGAGTTTATTAGAATTCATTTGGATGTTTCTTACAAACTAGCTAGGTGATGAGGTGAGCGCATAAATTATTTGCGTCATTCAATACTAACAAGTCTGTTTCATTCTAGTGCCACTTCTCAAAGACAACACTTTTTTTTCTGACTATCAAAACTGAATTACAAATCTCAAACAAAACATTGATTTTCGTGGCTAATGATGTAATCATGTGCATTTGTAAGGACTCATAAGTTAGACGAGAAACATTTACAATAATAACACATAACAACATAGACGCTGAAAGGGCGGAATTGATAAGCAGTTTACATATAACACAGTATGAATAGCACGTCATGCTATGTTTATTACAACGATGACGGGTGCAGAGCGGTTCACTGTGCTTTCCAACAAATGTCAAGGATAGCGATAGGATTTTTTTATGTATAACAACCATTATATATAATAACTGTCATAACACAGAGTAACCGTCCAGCTCGCTTCATGCTGCGCGTCTTGTTACGTAGCTCAATGACTATTAACATTATTCACAAATGATAAAATAAATGGATTATTTACTGTTCTTTTTAACCATGCATAATTGTGTTCTGGTAGCCGTTAAAGGACAATGACCAAAGTTTGATAAACAAATATACCGCTGTTGGAATTAATAAATGATAGACGTGGCATTACACTATGTAAATCAATATAATTTAGAAGCTTAGTACACCCGTATATTAAGGTTTCCACCACCTTCGATAAATGCTATCACATACCAACCGGGCGCACTAGCAGTGGCAATTAAAAATAGCGCATTTTAATTATTTGCGCATTTAAATAATCTGGGTGTTAGCAGCGGATTGATGTTTTATTTGTTTCTTAACCGCTGCTGCATTTCGATAGGGAGATTGTTCCATCCGATTGGGAGGTTCTATGGGCCAAATATAACAAAGTGTAGCAATTATGCATTTGTAAAATAGATAAGTCAATAACATGCCAATTCGATGGAGGGGTAGGAATCTAGACAAACGAGCGATTTGATGGGTAGCCTACAATGCTGTGATTAAATTGCATAGAGAGCCTAATTATGTATGCTCGCTTAGTTTTCCACCCACATCACTGAGCATGTGCGTTTCAATTATGGAGAGACACTTCACCGCATGTCAATCTCACCTAAGTATGTGACATGCACGATAACGCCTTTACAAATAAGATGCAAGTGTTATTTTGAGAATCGGGTAACAGTTTGACAAATATTGGGTCAGGGTCACGTTATGTTCTAGTCAAGGTGAACGAGGTACTCACAAAGATGAACTTTACACGCGTGTGTTTAATGGTTACTGTTGTAGTTAAGGTAGCTAACTTCGTATAATGGATTAATGCAGCGGGTGAATTTTTAACGGCATACGCAGCGTCGTTGTCCACATTACCTGGGACGGTTGTTCCGTCTTCCAGGAAGAATTTGTCTCACCAGTAACAGTCCCCAGTCAAACATGATGTCAGCTGGAATAATCACTAAATTTGACAAGGGGTTCTTGCTTCACAGACAACCTATGAGCGGCTCGTTTGAAATAGTTTTAAAGCTATATTGCTGTTATATCCAACCGTCACAAGCATACGCAATTAAATCAAAATATGGTCCTCGTTGACACTTTTCATATATCTGCCAATTCACAATCATAATTCCCATCTCTCAATCAAATATAGCAATGCATATATAATCGTTTAACTGACTATTTGTGTGTCACTTCAATTAGCAACGGTGAGGTAACTTGCTTAACACAATTTAGAAATTACAATAGAATCTTGCTTGTTCAATTTCCAGCTATTATTGCTTGCTGTAGTTGATTATGTTAAATCTGTGATATTCGCAATATGACATGCCTGTCAAAACCGAAAAACAAACAAGTGGTAAAATATCGAATGTAGTGTAGTATTCCGTATGATAGGTAATACAGATTAGATTAACTAACCGCAGATGAATATATTGTGAGCTCATCACATCATTGTTCAGCTTCTCACACGTTTACACTGTTATGAGTCATTTAACATTACTTTGGTTTTATTTGGAACCACAGTCGTCCATACGCTTTTTGCACCGCATCTCGGGTATATCTTAAGCGCATCTCTGAAATTTCACTCATCTATGGGGAATATGTATGCCGAATCTATTGCGGTTTTTGCGTTTGTTTGTTTCCTTTCAGCACGCAATAGTTTATTTTTGGTCTGCCTTTATGAAACAGAAATGATGTGTGATATATTACTTATCTATGTACTTAATTCTTTATCTCGATCGTCATCGCGTTTAATGTACATAACGCATTAACTTGAGCACTATCAAATATTTCAACCAATAATTATTGGTTGTTATAAGATATAAACAATGGAGGAATAATAAAATCCTACTAATAGCTCTAGAAAACTATAAGATTATCTATGAAAATTACAATCTCGCTACCAGCTGCATATTCATGATATCATAAATATATCAGAAGCTCAGAGTAGCAAAAATCATTCTTAGTTGGTGGCAGATAACTGCCAAATAAAACATTGGATTGATGTCTTTGTAGCCTGAAAAGCTCTTTTGCGTACACAGCTAGGCGATTGTCGCAATATCATTGCACATTGGAACTACTAACTATGGTTGCTTTTCAATATTACCATGCAGTGTAGTTATTATGCCACACAGACACTCAAACGGAAGCTAGAACATTGACATGCTGCATAGTAATAGGATTCATTACTTAGTATAGGATCTCTTGCCCAAATCACGGGGCCCAGATGTGCAAAGGATTACATTTTGTAAATTTGATTTTGCATCTAGCAGCTTGTTTGTCTGAACACACTATTCACCACTGCCAGCCGCCAGTGTCTATCTACCCAGGTATCTCCCAGAATTGCCTCGTACTTTGACCCGAATTAGATACATAAATATCCCTTAATTTAGTTAGGTATTATGCTGGAAATTTAATAGGATACATACAACCTCCCACTTCAAATTGATCTAATAATTACTGCTAACTGGTAACCTGTCGATTACATGAACAAGGCCTGGCAATATTTGACCTATCCCACTGGTTGTTTTTGATGCTTCAAACAGCTACATGGCACTCAATGACTGTTCCATCAGGTCAGGTACTGCTGGGGTAAACCTATACGTCAGAAAAGGGCCATTGATGCCCCTTAATGCATGTTAAGGGGGCGATGAGCATCTTGTAAATAAAGACAAACAGTATATCTTGTACTGCATTTGGTACATTTGATGGGTCCAACATAAATCCCACATTTATTAGATACTTATGTGACGCAATTGCTGTTCCATACAAACAAGCAATAGATCCTGCAGGTATGTAATGATTTTGGCAAGGAGGTCTAGTCTGTCCTATTACGGCTTTTGTTGCATTTATGCAACTGTTAAGGCACCTGTGTTAGAGTCGCTCAGTTAGTTAGTTGTAAATCTTATGATTCCCCACTTGTCCACACAGTCATGCTAGCAACTGCGCGATTACGATTGTAATGGGTTTTTTTAAAATTTCCGAAACAACACGCATTCAGCCTGTTAATTGCGCAAGGGACGATGATAATCTAATTTGACACATTTCTGGTGCAATTTTGCTGCTACTTTTACAATGTATTTGTAGCAATAGCATGTATGCGATACAGCTTGAAGGTTCAGAGCATCAACGACATAACATTAGACGGTTAGGTAATATGTTTACCAGTATGTTACTATTCAAAACATTGAAAGTAACGCTTTAAGCGATACACTTTACCTAACTATGTTTATGCAGCAAAACTAATAGGATGCTGACTGGCAGGGTTTGTAATATGTACGTACATGACCTGATGGAACAGACATTGCGTGTCATATAGGTGTTTGAAGCATAATACCGCGTGTGCCAATTAATTTAAGTAAGATTGTTGTAACAATATAACCGCCATATACCTGAATTCCAATATCAGGTACCAGAAGCATTGACATTATGTCAAATATCAGGCTAATAATGTGTTATTATGAACATAAGTTACTTTGCCGCGTAAATTTGCATTAAGTTTTCTACTTTTTAAAAAGGCGATGTCTATGATCGTCGACTATGAAATGATTTGAAATATGACAGTTGCTGATGCAGACTATATAGTTAACCGTCTCATGACCGATATTCAACTGCAGGAAGCTAGGAAATATAATATGATCTACAAAATGGCATAGGCTGTCTGGCAGGCATACTGACCCCCACAAAATCTTACAAATTACATTACGCCATCGGCACATAGCACGTAAGCTACGCTGTCTGATGACCCATGGATATCTAGGTGATTGCAAAGACAGTTATGCATTTTGAAACCTCGGGTCGAATAAGTGCCGAATTAAAATGTCATCAATTTGGCAGCGAAGCGTAATAAATGCGCACTCTCAATAGTCACCCGCTATTATCGAGGTACAGAAAAATTGCTTATTCTTTGAACCCGAAAACGGGACAGTAACTGAAAAATATGTGTGTTTTAAGAAGACACGTGCACAGCAAACTGGGAAAAAGAGATGCGGGTTGACAGTGCAGAAAGTAATGTAGATGCGGTGATTACTTTCTTCCGCTAGCTGCCAGATTGTATTGCGAAGTCAAGCAGCAGAAGCGATCATTAATAATAGCAAAAGAATATCAGGTGTTTTGATGCTGTTTAAGCCTAAATCGGTATTGGGTAGTAAGGACTTGCCAATACCGCTGCAGACAGAAGTTTAGAGAATACCCAGCCC
This sequence comes from Urechis unicinctus, assembly GCA_034190875.2. Taxonomy (NCBI): domain Eukaryota; kingdom Metazoa; phylum Annelida; class Polychaeta; order Xenopneusta; family Urechidae; genus Urechis; species Urechis unicinctus. Next base: position 45,599,415 of record CM067348.1, on the reverse strand, counting down.
AGTATCGTCAAAGCAATAAAGCCAAATAAATGTCCAGTTACGAAAAAACGGAGGTAAATTACGTGACAGCTAAGCTTGCGACGTCTATATATAGTGCGAAATTCGGGCAAGTGCTGACCGCCCGATAACCCTTAAAGATGTGTATCATACCTTATTGTTCATTAGTTCTGACCACTACATCCGTAAATGGATGTCCATATAAGGGTGATTTTTGTGCTGCGATGTTTTATACTGCTTTAATGAGCTACAATAACACAGGCCACTATTTGTTAACTTCTCTTATGACTTCATAAATATAGATGCTTGGTGATTCTCTCGCCATCAACCATATGTCCAGCATACTTAGTGCTTTCAATGATATTGTAGGCATTCCAGAGATGATCACAAGGGGCAAAGGCTGCAGGTTGACGTTCTGTTAAACTGCTATCACGTTAAAAATACACTCAGGCGTAGAAATGCATACTTAACTGCTAATAAATCATCATTGTATATGTATCATGCAACTTATGCCTATATCAGCAGCTATATTAGGACCAATTATTGTCGCCTCAACCTCGATAGAGCATAGTTACAACTGGCGTTGATTAAAGTAAAGAAACAATTATCGTGACGGTTACTACAATCTAATACCTATTCTTAATATATAACTTCTATTATGATCTTAGCGGCTTGCTTATTAAAAAAATGGCAGTTTTTATTTTTGTTGATCATCTTAATCGTACGATATCTGATTCTATCGTGTACCATAAATGAACCATAAACCACATCATTACATCATGAGACATGTTTGAATATGTGTCTAATGCCCATTATCATGGACGGATTCATATGGGTGTGTTGGAAGTGTGTCTGTTGTTCCTGATGGGACATGCTGTAAAAATGAAATATAATCGACACACATAACGAATACTACTATCTATTGCGACAAAAATATATATTAATGATTGCCATATAGACGGAACAAGTTTAATCCTGAAGATAATAAAACGCTACAAAACGAAAATATCAAGCAAAAAGTAACGACACAATTATACGTGTAGCTGTTCTCAATAGCTCAGGAATGTTTGACACACGTTATTCAATTAACGTCTCATTCCCCATCCGTCTCAATTAATAATTGCAACGCAATTTAACAAATTGTTAAATCTATCGTGTTACGCTACACTATGCACGATAAAGAGAACACTTCTGCCGCTTGTTCTGTATTTGTGTGAAATATATTTTGAATATAATAATTTGAATCACTTGAAAAATTAAATATAGACACTGAGTGTTGATTATAATATCGGGTTGGTTAAATGAATTTGAGGTATTTGATACTTTGGATGCATGTAATTTAGAGAACCATGTTTCTACAAGCAACGTAGATGTCTCTGTGTAATATAACCGAGACACGTTTAAATTTTATGTATTAACTTTCACTAACGTAACAGGCGATTAACACGTTTGCCAGAAAATCCCTTACATTCTTAGATATGACAATTGGTGGGTTATATGCAATTATTGCATTTTTATTGCATTTGTCAATTATAACGTACATATCATGTAATGTAATCTGTGTGAACGACAGTTCGCCGGGGACTAGCACTGCTTTCATGGAAGCTTTGCTGCGGAGCGAGTAGGATTGTCTTGGTACTAACTTCCTCTAACGTGGCTATTTGTATACATAATTGAATAACGTTAACTCTGCCTGGCAGATGGTTATCTGCGAACCATTTCCGAAGATTGGCTGTGATTTAATGGACTACATATCCTATTTAAATCAATGAAACGTTATTCATTTAAGCTAATGCTCGTTTCAGATATCCATCTCTATACTTAGAGTGCAAATGTCAGTGATACATATAACCTTTGACTTTATTTTACGAATGGGTTACAATGTTGTATGAATTGCATGCTTCAATAGGACAACAATTAGTGGTTTACTCCGTTTCTTATCCCGATATCTTAAAAGAAGTGTTAAAATAACAATACGCAATATATGGAATCGTAGGAATGATGTATAAAGCCGTAGGTACGCTGCCTGTTTAATATATATAATCAGCCAGAGACATTCATGGGTAAGCTGTACTTATGGCACTCAAGGTAAAAGGATTACGAACCACCACTTGCAATCTCATATTCAATGTTCATATACAGTGTGTATAAAGATTGCCTCAAACAAGCTCAGCAGGGAGTGCAACTATCATTCCATCAAATCAGATTGATTTATCCTTCCACCGGGAATCATTCTCTCAGACGAGTGTTTAAATCTATAATCGAAGAGATAGGTACGTCATTGAAGTCATTTTAGCATCACACCATTAACGTTCTTGTGAGCGATAATGCATATGTGGTATTATCTACCATAGTGACATGACTTATATATTACATTTGATATCCAAACTGTTATCTACGAATAAATGCCGAAAGAAATCGATACAGTCGTCATGTCAATGCAACAACATATGTAACGTCCGGAGAATGCATGTCCTCACGAACGTGATTAGTTAGGACCCGCTTTAGCGGCACATTACTACAATGCTTCTAAGTCAACTAACCTTGACTGGCAGTGTTATCTGTGTTTATTCTATAAACAGCCGTTCAATAAGAAATAGCTGCCGACATTTCTACTCTCATTCGTTGTGCGATGCGGATAATCTACCTGAAAATTAAATGCTAAATATACTGTCGAACAAAGCACACATGGTTCTCGTAGGTAGACAACGTATTTTACCAGCTGACTCTATACATGAACCAATATGATTTTTGCGTTCACTTAGTAAACCGTCGGATACACAATTACATCCGCATAATATATCTTCTTTTCGTACCAGTCTATCTTTAAAAAATTGAATACGATTTTGTATTCCATTCACGGGCCTGACTATGTGTGAATACTGGCTTGTGCTACTGAAATCGTACGGTTGCTGCCGCTTACCATAACTTCAAGATTAATTATATATCCAGATTATGTGTGCTATAACGTTGTTACTAGTCGACTATCCTTTCGCTTTCACGACATATCCAGCCGTGACGTGATGTGCCATAATGGCTAATAAATGCACACAGTAGCAAAGTGATATTTTCGATTCTGCTTAATGACAACTCATGTGGTGTATTATTGAATGTTGTACAATGACAGCTGGATATCTTGAAATGTTACAGGCTTAAATCGGTGAGCAAGTACATTTGAGAGAAAGTTATGTCGTAAATATATATAATTTTGTTACTGCACCTGTTTACCATAATAAACCTTAATTAATCACCAGCATCATATAAACAAACAGCTACAAATGTTTTCAAAAAGTAGCCTCACAACTGAAAACACTATCTACTACCCCATATGAAAATTCGATTTTTAGTTAATTTGGTAAATGTAGCCTCGTATGTCTAACAGTGATATATTTGTGCGGGTGCATATATTATCAGTAAGCAAATTGTTTTAAACAAAAATGAAAATTATTTATAATGGCTTGCGGTACCTTCTCGAAATAATCCATAAGAAATGAAATGGTATAACTTAATTACCTGCAAATAAAAGCGCACTAAACGTCTAAAAACATATGACAATGACTTCATATCAGCATCCATGGGGAGCACCAATTTATTGATTAAATTCCGCTGCATTCGGTTACCGATTACTGCTGTCAGTGATTGTTCTGAAATAAATTATTCTAGCACACGAATATCAGCGATATAGACTGTAAAGCCGAATCGCATAGTCATATTTCGTGTTATTAACCTGTCGTGCATTTTATTCTCATTTGTCAATGTCATGGACCGCTTTATCTCGAATCTCTCCGCTCCAGATACTTCGAAAATCGCATCTGCAATGGGAAAATGAGCTCATCGATATTATAGCGCAGGGATTAAATACGCACCATGGGTCATTTAGCAACAGCAATTGCAGAGGTAGTCAGTTTAGGGAATGAGGATCCAAGGTGATTAGTTGCCTCAAATGAATTAATCAAACAATAATATCACACAAGCATCAACTATTTGGGACGTCTTCCTCGCCACTGTAAATAAAAGTTTCAATAAAGTAAATAACTGAAGTTACATCTCATGTGACCGTTGCTAGTGGTCAGGGTGTAGCAAATTCGATCACAGTCCGATCAACGTCGTTAAATTTCGTAATTGCGAAAGCTATCCAGAGATCAACCTATTTACTTGTCTTGGCATCGACAAAGTTATCAGCACAATGGTGGTCCCGAATTGGTTCAGTAACTTTGACATAAAGATAGTTGGTGGCGTTTCTCAACATAGATAACACTTACATAACGCATAGTTTTAGAGGGAAAATATAATATGAAGGTTAAGCCTATAACATATTAACGACTTCGTATTAGACAACGCGGCTTTTAGGTTCATGCTTTTCCATGGCCATGCGATCATGTGAAAATATAATGGCAATATTCTTGCCAAGCTCCCGTGACTTTAACCATGAGATAGCCCATTTAAATGCTTACTAAAATACGTCACAAGAGTAATGACAAATTTATAGGCCACGCATTGCATGCATACCCTTTATCTAAACGCATTTGTTAATTTGTGGCTGATATGCTACGTTACTATTCAGAACCCTACTTATGCGTGCAACTCTACCGAGGTCGGAGTGCTCGACTGAGAATCGACAGCCAATGGAACAGAGCGATATTATCTGAACTTATATACAGTTTACGCCGTTGGTTACAAATAATTACGTTACCTTAAGTATTGGTAAATGGCTTTGATCACACAAGCATTCAAGCAAACGGTTTTCTGCCTTACCAAATTACTTATGTTTATCCGAACATGGCCTAACTGAAGCTTTATGAATTGCTTTTCACTACAGGCACACATAAAATTATATCTTTGTTGTCTGCATTGATTTATATGCGAGTATATTTTGTGACCTGTCTGGTTATGATATATGTGATATGGCATTTTATATCAAAGTGTAAACGACGAGTGCTGCGCATCATTAATTATTACATTATCTCTAATCTTGACTAGTGCAGTGCAAAATAATTTCTTAATATAGCTGCATTAATCACCTGATGATTGTTTTTGGCGTTCATATAAAAGAGCGGCAATGGCATAAACGCCCTGTTGCATACTGCTTATCAGGTCACCAGATTTAATTCGTCGGCATGCATTATCTCAATGCGGGGCTCGCAGAAATGGAAACGCTCAATACGTGCTCTTTACTTTTGTAAATGAATATATATGATATACTCGTTTGCTTAATTAAGACTGTTTTCATAATATTTCGCCTTTCTGCCAGCCGTGCTTACGCGGACGACAGGTGATTTATCTTGAATCACCTGTAATAAATCCTGGGAAATTTGATAATAAAGGCGCCATAGTTCACTTGCAAATATTGAAAGCGATGTGGCTAAATACTTAATGGTATATGACTGCGATAAGAAACGGACACAATGACACGTCGACGATGTATTAAGTTAACACATACTTACGTAGGACGTGCGCATCTTTCAGTTTGGCTAGATGAGTGAGTTTATCTGCTGTATGACACATATGAAATTGCGTTAACGCGGAGGCATAACGAGTCAACCATGAGTAGGAAAAGCTGTTTAGTGTATAAATCAATTGGGCTTTTATCTTCTGCTGCCATCTGGGCATCAATGCGAATGTTGCTTTATGACAAAATGCTTGCTGGCCAATTATAAAGATGTATACAGTGATGAAATGGCATTATCTGGTTGTGCCACTGAGACTGGTGAAATGTTTTTAGTATATATTAGCAAGTGGACTAATCTAATGCTGGTGGTTATTAAACTTGCCCTCTCAGCGGATGCTGTTTGAGTGCATTTTTTTTCCAATTTATTCATCAAAGGGTAATCCTAAAGCTATTTATATAGTGATTTATGTATGATATTATACTAACCGTCCATCTGCTCATTAATAAAAGTTAATCGTAAACCGATTATTCTAAAGCTACTCTATCCGTGGTACATGGGCATGGAATTGCAATATCGTAATCCGATGCCAAATGCACATACTGTTTTTTAAACCGTTAGTCTTTAACTGGGAACATCAAGCATATATTCGAGCGTAAACGTGACAACATTTTGTTAGCTAACAGAAGAGGCACTTTACGACCGGTGCTTATTTAACTCTATCATTGCCGTCGTGACATGCAAACGTAATTAATAAGTAACAATGCAAAGCATCACAGGAGATAGCGGGAGGCATTAGTAGTGATTGCAACTATACTCGTAGCAGGTATATCGGAACTATTTTAGGGAAAACGATAGAGCTCGTTAAGGTTGACACTCGTAAAAGAGGCGCCTTAAGCTGATAAGTGAATGTTATTGTTCCGTTGTTCTCAGCCTCGCGTTGCTTATAATTCAAGGCTTGGGAATCATTCATACAATATGACAAAGCCCATGGCTGGGACAGAATAACGAAGCACTAGCTTTGTCAAGAACTTTTAACATGGTTTAGAGTGATAGTGAACTTACCTAACTCTATTAAAAACAAAGTTAATGTATTTTTTTTTGTAACATGTGTAATATTTAGCTCTATTTTTAAGAAATCGATTGTTAATTGCAATTGGCATGTTTCTAACGGTATTTGTGCCCTAGCCTACCATTTTTATGAAGTATTAGCGGGCTTTCCTTCTATGTCATATAAAATTAAATCGTCAAATTTGCGAGACCGTTACAGATAAATGTTAAAAACTGGCCCGCTGTGGGCTTTTAATTGATAAGAAGAATAAGCGACCAAACTTGAGGTAAGAAGGAGGAATGAAAAGATAAATTCTCATCTATTTTTCGTCCTTTTTGTTCTAGATCCAAGCAATAGCCCAGACAATGTCGGCGACCCTGGAAAGTCATTTTATTATATATATATGTTTGGGTCTATATTTCGTTCAATTCCAGCGGTTGGTAGAACAAAACAAAATCAAGACAAGGAGTACAATGTACAATGCTGGTCTCTACTGACTGTTTGTATATATTCATTTGCCAAACTGACGTGCTCATTATCATACACACTTATCTCAAACATATATCTATCCTTTGCTGAGAGCAACAGACATAATTAGTTCATTAGTTTTCAAACGGATGGAGTACTTCAAAATCAACTACCAATCTAGCGCGCAGCACAAATTGACTATTTGTCGCATATTGCTTATTTATACAACATAGTTTACCAGTATTCGTACCAAGATGTATCAATGTATCAGAATGGATCATGTTACATCTAGCTTAAGGGAATAGCGTTACGTCAACAGGTCTGCCTTTCTAGTCACAATCGAAGTAAAGTACAAGGACTAAAAAACAGTATCGTTATGAATGCAACCGAAAATAAATATATTTGGGGCACTAACTCCTAGGTACAAAACCGTGGTTGATATTCATTGCATGGCTGTACAAGCTAACTAAAATGCATAGCTGAATGATTGATAGGCAAAAGGCATTATATGCGGGTATTCCGACGTGAATCAAGGTCGCGAAAGAAAGCACGTTAGGTGTTGGTGATTTTTCACACCCCTTACCCTACAAAGCACCAATCGGCGTAATATAAGTATAATCTATTGACGGCGTATAAACCGAGAGACCAGTGGGTTGCACATAACCTATATATTCCTTTACTAGGTCCAGAAAATGCAATGCGTAACCAATGTGCTTTCTACAGTGAATAACACCACTCGGTGTGGTGTCAATGTAATCTTAAGCAGCTATGACGCAAATTAAAGAGTTTGGCGATTCAACTCTCGATTGTAGGTGCTCGATACGATTCATCAAACGAAAAATATCGTTCAATATAGTCTACTAGCAAAATACTTATTAAATATTGTGCTCCGCCAACTGCATAATGGACGTCGTGGGCGAAATGTTCTACATTTGCATTGGCGAGGGCGTATGGATAATGATTTCGTTATGAATTTAGTATTGGAATTTCCGTAATTTTTTTTGATGCTCCTTATTTTTTTTTATTGTTGGTTGCAAGAATCAACTGCCCGTAATCCTCATATGTCAGAGAGTTCGCGACTTTGCTCATTGTCCTGAGTGACCAGGACGCATTAGTTGAAGTACCTCACATTACTTATAGCATAGACCGCTTTTAATATTTAGACCCAGCAAATTCTCACATTTTGAGCCGTACATGCAATTGATTAACTTTGTATCTTCTCTCTTGGCCGTATTAATGATGTAATTAGAACTTTCCGCCTTGGTCTTAGTGCCAAAGCCAGTCGCTAAGTGACTTAAGCGCTTTGTTTTAGGATTCCCAGATAGTCATGTTGTCTACACAGTGAATTATGTCAGGACCATCAGCAGAAAACATACTTTGTTACAGTTACAACATTCACACTGTTGAGAACAATCATCTGCATTTTGTCATTGTATCACTGTTTTATGAACGAAATCCAAACCCATTATGTAAATGTCACATAAGTGTACTCGATTCAATAATTAGGCTATTCCTTGTTTCAACCGATGTTGGACATCAATCCGCTAATACGAGAGTGAGAATTTTGCTTTTTCGTTACGAATGCCCTTGCAGTAAATAAACAGCAACAGCCAACATCTTATGACATATCTTGCCTAACATTAGCATATATGCTTAAAATTAAAGATGGTCGATTATCAACAAATACTAGTTTGAATACGGGCCATGACATTTATCAACTGATGTACATTTTATCGTCGAATCCTAAAGATAACGCACGATCAGATCACACATAAACGCATTTCTAATTCACAACAATATATATATATATATATATATATATATATATATATATATATATATATATATATATATATATCTATATATATATATATATATATATATATATATATATATTATATGAAATAACAGAGAAGAGATATATATATATATATGTATATATTTTTACATATATATATTCATATATATATATAATCTATATATATATATATAAATATATATATATGTATATATAAACATAGTGACGATTAAAAACGGCAAATTTTTATAGTACACTTTTGCAATCATTAATTATCAATTATTTATTCGGCATATTTTAATTGATATAATGAAATAGTTTAATGCGAATAAATATCTTTTTGTCACTTTTTATTCCTGGTATACACTTTTGGTCCTCGAAAGGTCGTCCACGTAAGGTCAGGACACTAATTTATACGTATAAATCCAACCTTTCGTGCCCATATATATTTTTGAATATTTGCGGAATACAGAAATATCTTAATCATTTTCAGTCATCATGGATTATGAACATTATATTTGTTGTAGATGTGTACATTATTAACCATTGGTAGCATTTCGCGATCTAAATCTGAGTTTTTTGGTAAGGAAATTTAAAAATAAATCAAATATTTAATTTTTCAAATAAACATATCCAACACACACGAATAAACATTAGTCGGCAAATTTGGATCGAAGTATATATGGCTGTAATACGTATAATTTAGATGGTCTTGCCTTTCGTGGACCACCTTGTCGAGGACATGAAATATGTTGAGGTTTGCGGGTTATGTCAACGAATGGTAAGTTGTTAAAATTTTATTTCGCTATTATATTCAAAATCCAATGAAATCACACGTAAAAGATTATCTTTGTACGTTACTAAGACTAGACCATCACATTTGAATGGTCAAAACAAAATATTTTCAATTATTTTGGACGAAAATATGCGTTGACGTTATGTGGACATACTGGTATAACCTGTCGTGGACCCAAGTCTACGAAAGGTTAGCGGTTTGTCCACTAATGGTCGCGTTCGTGCTAATACATATAAATATATATATATAGAGAAATATATATATATATATATATATATATATATATATATATATATTATAGAGATATATATATATAGAGATATATATATAAAACGTATTTCTAATTCTCAACAATATATATATATATATATATAGATATATATAGATATATATGTATATAGATATAGAGAGATATATATATATATATATATATATACATATTTATATATATCTATATGTATGTATATAAGTATATATATATAATATATACATATGTATATATGTATATATGTATATATATACATATATATATATAAATATATATATATATATATATATATATATATATATATATATATATATATATATATATATATATATATATATATATATCTCTATATATATATATATATATATATATATATATATGTGTGTGTGTGTATGTGTGTATGTATATATTATTCATACGTATATTTATACATATATATGTTTAAATATATATATATGTGTGTCCATATCTATATGGATATTTGCATATATGTTTTTAACATTATGTGTAAAATATATGTATGTTAATCAATATTCATAAATATACATCTACATATGTTAATATATATTATTATGTTTATGTATATCTCAGATATTTGTGAACATTTGCATGTGATATACTATCAACGTTGCTTTCCTAATTGCTGATTCGTAGGTTCTATTTGTCCAACAACGCCGTCCTATATTGCCATATATATGCATAAATAACAATTTTACATGTGCTTTGGTACATATATAAGGATATCACCCTGCCTTTAAATTGGCGTACTTTCTATGCATGCGTGTAACACAGAACACAATCTGTCGCCTCAATCTGCTATGGTAGATGTGCGGTCCATCTGTGAGTGCTGATTTGATCGACGAATAGAAATGCTTGCTACGGACTGAAAAACAACCTTGTAACTGCGGCCAAAAATTTGTCTGCTTATTACTCTCCGGATGAAAATAGTACACCAAGCGGTGGGCTTTCAAATAAATTTTTACATTTCCTTATTTCGAGAAATTCCCGACATTCCATGCACATCCGACCAATATTGGACACGTTATTGAGAGTCCGAACTGAGGGGTGGGGGGGGGGGGGGGTTGGGGCGGGTACATACAAACCATTTACTAGAGCTTGAACGAGCCTCGTCGCAACTACCTCGGGTCTAATATAGTGTTATTGCCTCTTAATTATCGGAGTGCTGGCTGAGAGCCTCCAACCTTTGGCATAAGGAGGCAATACGTTTCAATTCGAGAGATGCAGCTCTGAATTATACATCGCTTGTCAGGCAACTGCTTTTACAGATATGTTTTATCCTATTGACGATTACTGACACTGAAAAGACCTCATTAGAGACCAAAGTGCCCCATTACAAGCTCAAAAGACTGATCCAAGTGTCTTGAACAGTTTAGTCTCGTGATGCCCAGTAGTAAGTACAATATAATGAGAGGCACTTAAGGGGGACTTTAAACTGTCAGGACTCCATAGTTTGCATCTCGTTACACCGGCGGAGGCTCACCGATGCAAACAAAATACCCAACCACAATACCGTGCGAATTGCACAAGGCGCCAATTATTAAGAAGTAATTCCAATATGAGCTCAACGAATGGTACACTTACCCGCTAATAAAGGTGAGTTAAATTATGACCCAAACAACATTGTAGTCAATATATTGTCTTAATATGTGTCAATGAATGGTATGTCTGATAATTTTTACAATTCGATATGCAATGATGCGAATCACTACCCCTACGATAGCCAGGATTATATTATTAGCGGCATAATATTTCATCGCAGTATGATGTTAAACAACTACTAAAATTACCTAGGGGTTAAGTTAACTATTGCATTGATATGAGCACTGTGACATCGTGTGGACAGGAAATATATAATAATAAAGGCTTAATATTTCATTGATATTCTGCGTGAATCTGCAGATAATCAATACGCGACAACGGAATAGTCTGTCATACGCACTTTGTTTCTTGGCGCATTTTTTTGTGTGGCCGGGAACCCGACCCATTGTGAATGATAATTGCATTAAATTGGACTCTTGATGACCATTGAACACTTGAACGATGGACACTTAGTAAACATTTATCAAGAAGCAATACATTTGCGTAAAAATCGTTCCTCAAGTAGCCAAGCTTCAAATGTTATTTGTTATCATTCAGTTATTCCTGAGACCTTTAGAATAACAAGACCCACGGCTTTCATTTAAGCACACAGATTAAACCCCACTAATTGGCAATGGACAGATTTGCAAACATGGTGATGCTCCTATTAATCATCCAGTGACCCTAAGAGCATATCGGGTCGTGACTGGATTTGGCACGCAAACAATAGCATGAAGGCTTATGAAACACACCGCAAAACATTATGCACTGTTAATATAGATATTGGGTATCCTCAGAGCCCTATGTGACATAACAAGCAAGATCGACCAGCGATAGGTTTGTGGCCCTTGGATGACCTGTATCAATCAGCAGCTGAATGAATATTCTTAGGAATGCGTTGTGTAGGTATCCGCTTGGTAGCCATTTCCGTGAATGGCAAACAACAATGTAATCAAGATTTTTGTGAGAGGTAACGTTCGCTAGACCTCGATTTGGAAGTACCATGCCTTTAATCTGCTCAGAAATCGACTGATAGATAAGAGGCGAATTTATCTCCCTTGAAAAGGACCTAACTATTGCCTGTTGTTCGACTCGTCATTATGCACCATGTGTATTTCCGTGTTGCAATTGTTCTTCCCTGATCCAAATCATATATC
>CM067348.1:45568232-45580268 GCA_034190875.2 Urechis unicinctus | reverse complement strand
ACTTGCTAATATATACTAAAAACATTTCACCAGTCTCAGTGGCATAACCAGATAATGCCATTTCATCACTGTATACATCTTTATAATTGGCCAGCAAGCATTTTGTCATAAAGCAGCATTCGCATTGATGCCCAGATGGCAGCAGAAGATAAAAGCCCAATTGATTTATACACTAAACAGCTTTTCCTACTCATGGTTGACTCGTTATGCCTCCGTGTTAACGCAATTTCATATGTGTCATACAACAGATAAACTCACTCATCTAGCCAAACTGAAAGATGCGCACGTCCTACGTAAGTATGTGTTAACTTAATACATTGTCGACGTGTCATTGTGTCCGTTTCTTATCGCAGTCATATACCATTAAGTATTTAGCCACATCGCTTTCAATATTTGCAAGTGAACTATGGCGCCTTTATTATCAAATTTCCCATGATTTCTTACAGGTGATTCAAGATAAATCACATGTCGTCTGCGTAAGCATGGCTGACAGAAAGGCGAAATATTATGAAAACAGTCTTAATTAAGCAAACGAGTATATCATATATATTCATTTACAAAAGTAAAGAGCACGTATTGAGCGTTTCCATTTCTGCGAGCCCCGTATTGAGTTAACGCATGCCAAAGAATTAAATCTGGTGACCTGATAAACAGTATGCAAGAGGGCGTTCATGCTATTGCCGCTCTTTTATCTGAACGCCAAAAACAATTATCAGGTGATTAATGAAGCTATAATAAGAAATTATTTTGCACTGCACTAGTCAAGATTAGAGATAATGTAATAACATATGATGCGCAGCACTCGTCACAAAATATACTCGCATATAAATCAATTTAGACGACAAAGATATAATTTTATGTGTGCCAATGAGAAAAGTAATTCATAAAACTACAGTTAGGCCATGTTCGGATAAATATAAGTAATTTGGTAAGGCAGAAAACCGTTTGCTTGAATGCTTGTGTGCTCAAAGCCATTTACCAATACTTAAGGTAACGTAATTATTTGTAACCAACGGCGTAAACTGTATATAAGTTCAGATAATATCGCTCTGTTCCATTGGCTGTCGATTCTCAGTCGAGCACTCCGACCTCCTATTTTGTATGTGATCTCCACGGTAGAGTTGCACGCTTAAGTAGGGTTCTGAATAGTAACGTAGCATATCAGCCACAAATTAACAAATGCGTTTAGATAAAGGGTATGCATGCAATGCGTGGCCTATAAATTTGTCATTACTCTTGTGACGTATTTTAGTAAGCATTTAAATGGGCTATCTCATGGGTAAAGCCACGGGAGCTTGGCAAGAATATTGCCATTATATTTTCACATGATCGCATGGCCATGGAAAAGCATGAACCTAAAAGCCGCGTTGCCTAATGCGAAGTCGTTAATAGGTTATAGGCTGAACCTTCATATTATATTTTCCCTCTAAAACTATGCGTTATCTAAGTGTTATCTATGTTGAGAAACGCCACCAAATATCTTTATGTCAATGTTACTGAACCAATTCGGGACCACCATTGTGCTGATAACTTTGTCGATGCCAAGACAAGTAAATTGGTTGATCTCTGGATAGCTTTCGAAATTACGAAATTTAACGACGTTTATCGGACTGTGATCGAATTTGTTACACCCTGACCACTAGCAGCGGTCACATGAGATGTAACTTCAGTTATTTACTTAATTGAAACTTTTATTTACAGTGGCGAGAAAGACGTCCCAAATAGTTGATGCTTGTGTGATATTATTGTTTGATTAATTCATTTGAGGCAACTAATCACCTTGGATCCTCATTCCCTAAACTGACTGCGATTCGGCTTTACAGTCTATATCGCTGATATTCGTGTGCTAGAATAATATATTTCAGAACAATCACTGACAGCAGTAATCGGTAACCGAATGCAGCGGAATTTAATCAATAAATTGGTGCTCCCCATCGATGCTGATATGAAGTCATTGTCATATGTTTTTAGACGTTTAGTGCGCATTTATTTGCAAGTAATTAAGTTATACCATTTCATTTGTTATGGATTATTTCGAGAAGGTACCGCAAGCCATTATAAATAATTCTCATTTTTGTATAAAACAATTTGCTTACTGATAATATATGCACCCGCACAAATATATCACTGTTAGGCATACGAGGCTACATTTACCAAATTAACTAAAAATTGAATTTTCATATGGGGTAGTAGATTATGTTTTCATTTGTGAGGCTACTTTTTGAAAACATTTGTAGCTGTTTGTTTATATGATGCTGGCGATTAATTAAGGTTTATTATGGTAAACAGGTGCAGTAAAAAAAATAAATATATTTACGACATAACTTTCTCTGAAATGTACTTGCTCACCGATTTAAGCCTGTAACATTTCAAGATATCCAGCTGTCATTGTACAACATTCAATAATACACCACATGAGTTGTCATTAAGCAGAATCAAACATATCACTTTGCTACTGTGTGCATTTATTAGATATTGAAGTAAGCGGCAGCAACCGTCCGATTTCAGTCGCATAAGCCAGTATTCACACACAGTCAGGCCCGCAAATGGTATACAAAATCGTATTCAATTTTTTAAAGATAGACTGGTACAAAAAGAAGATATATTATGCGGATGTAATTGTGTATCCGACGGTTTACTAAGTGAACGCACAAATCATATTGGTTCATGTATAGAGTAAGCTGGTAGAATACGTTGTCTATGCGGTCCCTAGGAGAACCATGTGTGCTTTGTTCGACAGTATATTTAGCATTTAATTTTCAGGTAGATTATCCGCATCGCATAACGAATGAGAGGAGAAATGTCGGCAGCTATTCCTATTGAACGGCTGTTTATAGTATAAACACAGATAACACTGCCGGTCAAGGTTAGTTGATTAAGTATCCTTGTAGTAATGTGCCGCTAAAACGGGTCCTAACTAATGACGTTCGTGAGGACATGCATTCTCCGGACGTTACATATGATGTTGCATTGACATGACGACTGTATCGATTTCTTCAGTCCATTGTTCGTAGATAACAGTTTGGATATCAAATGTAATATATAAGACATGTCACTATGGTAGATAATACCACATATACAATATCGCTCACAAGAACGTTAATGGTGTGATGCTAAAATGACTTCATTGACGTACCTATCTCTTCGATTATAGATTTAAACACTCGTCTGAGAGAATGATTTCCGGTGGAAGGATAAATCAATCTGATTTGATGGAATGATATTTGCACTCCCTGCTAAGCTTGCTTGAGGCAATCTTTATACACACTGTATATGAACATTGAATATGAGATTGTCAGTGGTGGTTCGTAATCCTTTTACCCTGAGTGCCGTAAGTACAGCTTACCCATTAATGTCTCTGGCTGATTAAATATATTAAACTGGCAGCGTACCTAAGGCTTTATACATCGTTCCTACGATTCCATGTATTGCGTATTGTTATTTTAACACTTCTTTTAAGATATCGGGATAATAAACGGAGTAAACCACTAATTGTTGTCCTATTGAAGCATGCAATTCATATAACATTGTGACCCATTCGTAAAATAAAGTCAAAAGTTATATGTATCACTGACATTTGCACTCTAAGTATAGAGATGGTTATCTGAAACGAACATTAGCTTAAATGAATAACGTTTCATTGATTTAAATAGGATATGTAGTCCATTAAATTACAGCCAATTTTTGGAAATGGTTCGCAGATAACCATCTGCCAGGCAAGATAACGTTATTTAATTATGTATACAAATAGCCACGTTAGAGGAGGTTAGTACCCAGACAATCCTACTCGCTCCGCAGCATAGCTTCTATGAAAGCAGTGCTAGTCCCCGGCGAACTGTCGTTCACACAGATTACATTTGATATTTGGGTCGCGCTGACAAATCTGGCATTTCTATAAGCTCTACATGATATGTACGTTATAATTGACAAATGCAATAAAAATGCAATAATTGCATATAACCCACCAATTGTCATATCTAAGAATGTTAGGGATTTTCTGGCAAACGTGTTAATCGCCTGTTACCTTGGTGAAAGTTAATACATAAAATTTAAACGTGTCTCGGTTATATAACACATAGACATCTACGTTGCTTGTAGAAACATGGTTCTCTAAATTACATGCATCCAAAGTATCAAATACCTCAAATTCATTTAACCAACCCGATATTATAATCAACACCCAGTCTCAATATTTAATTTTTCAAGTGATTCTAATTATTATATTCAAAATATATTTCACACAAATACAGAACAAGCGGCATAAGTGTTACTGTTCTCTTCATCGTGCATAGCGTAGCGTAACACGATAGATGTACGTGTGCAATTTGTTAAATTGCGTTGCAATTATTAATTGAGATGGATGGGGAATGAGACGTTAATTGAATAACGTGTGTCAAACATCCCTGATCTATTGAGAACAGCTACACTTATAATTGTGTCGTTACTTTTTGCTTGATAATTTCGCTCTGTAGCGTTTTATTATCTTCAGGATTAAATTGTTCCGTCTATATGGCAATCATTTATATATATGTTTGTCGCAATAGATAGTAGTATTCGTTATGTTTATCGATTATATTTCATTTTTACAGCATGTCCCATCAGGAACAACAGACACACTTCCAACACACCCATATGAATCCGTCCATGATAATGGGCATTAGGCACATATTCAAACAGATCTCATGATGTAATGGTATGGTTTATGGTTCATTTATGGTACACGATAGAATCAGATATCGTACGATTAAGAAAAATAAAAACTGCCATTTTTTTAATAAGCAAGCCGCTAAGATCATAATAGAAGTTATATATTAAGAATAGGTATTAGATTGTAGTAACCGTCACGATAATTGTTTCTTTACTTTAATCAACGCCAGTTGTAACTATGCTCTATCGAGGTTGAGGCGACAATAATTGGTCCCAATATAGCTGCTGATATAGGCATAAGTTGCATGATACATATGCAATGATGATTTATTGGCAGTTAAGTATGCATTTCTACGCCTGAGTGTATTTTTAACGTGATAGCAGTTTAACAGAACGTCAACCTGCAGCCTTTGTCGCTTGTGATCATCTCTGGAATGCCTACAATATCATTGAAAGCACTAAGCATGTTGGACATCTGGTAAATGGCGAGAGAAAGTTACATTCAGCTTGGGGTACTGCACATCACCAAGCATCTATATTTATGGAGTCATAAGAGAAGTGAACAAATAGCGCACTGTGGTATTGTAGCTCATTAAAGCAGTACAAAACTTCGCAGCACAAAAATCACCATTATATGGACATCCATTTACCGATGTAGCGGTCAAAACTAATGAACAATAAGGTATGATAAAGATGTTTTCGGGTTATCGGGCAGTCGGCTCTTGCCCGAATTTCGCACTATGTATAGACGTCGCAAGCTTAGCTGTCACCTAATTTACCTCCGTTTTTTCGTAACTGGACATTTATTTGGCTTTATTGCTTTGACGATAATGGGCTGGGTATTCTCCAAACTTCTGTCTGCAGCGGTATTGGCAAGTCCTAACTACCCAATACACATTTAGGCTAAAACAGCTTCAAAACATCTAATATTCTTCTGCTATTACTAATGCTCGCTTCTATTGCTTGACTTCGCAATACAATCTGGCAGCTAGCGAAAAAAAGTAATCACCGCATGTACATTACTTTCTGCACGTCAACCCGCATCTCTTTAGCGATACCATATTTGACTTTTTCCCAGTTTGCTGTTCACGTGTTTTCTTAAAACACACATATTTTTCAGTTACTATCCCGTTTTTGGGTTCAAAGAATGAGCTATTTTTATGTACCTCAATAATCGCGGGTGACTATTGAGAGTGCGCTCTTATTACGCTTTGCTGCCAAATTGAGGACATTTTTATTCGGCACTTATTCGGCCCAAGGTTTCAAAATGCATTACTATCTTTGCAATCACCTCGATATCCATGGGTCATCAGACAGCGTAGCTTACTTGCCATGTGCCGATGGCGTAAAGTATATTCTAAGAGTTTGTGGGAGTCAGTATGCCTGCCCGACAGCCTATGCCATTTTGTAGACCATGACGCGTGAACTGCAATACATAACTTTGCCATTTGATAAACACACTTGGTATTCTTGTTTTATTTGCCATAACAGCCATGTTTAGGAAAGTGACAGGTTGATCATCAAAGGTGTGCACTAAATCTAGCTTTCATTAGTGATAATCATTATCATGTTAAGTAAGCAGTATGTTAAATAGGACGGAGGCGCAAGAAATCGGTCAAGAAAATTGCATCTGTCAGCAGCAGCAACTGTCATATCGTTTTTCGATCCAATGTTAATGGAATTATTGGACAAGTTCTTAACAGCCATACTGGGGAAAGCTGCAACGGTAATGACCGGAGTTAACGCCTATACGCGTCGCTGCTTTGGCTTCAGCAAACGAAAAAACTTATCGAGGCGGATCATCCACCTTAAAATATAGATGCGAAGACGTGAATACTTACATTGTATAGTCCCACAAATAAAAGCATGGTTAACTGACGCATTTCATAAATACTCAGTGAACAAATGACCCCTACAGTTATATATATTGATCATATTCCAATTACAACCATACGAACTAATCACCACGCGTATTGGTATTAAAACGTGATGGTCGAAAGCTCATAGCTGCTTCAACATATAACAGTTATGAAGTACACAGTCCGATCTACCACATTATGCTGCATGCGCCTAATAAACAATGTCCTGGGATGGCAGATCCGATGATTAATGAGAGGGATAACAGCAACTTGGCCATATTAACAGTCAGAACATGCAATTTTATAGCCTGTTTTAGTTGAACGAATTTGATGTCGGTTGCTTTCGAATGCACATCGCTAGTCATAAACGAAGCTTCATGTTCCGAAGTTGAAATAAACCGTCAAGCGCACCAGAAGATGTCAGAAGCAACAGAATTATATCAAGGAAAATTGATAATGCGACATAACAAATAAAACACATAATGTCACTTTCACTATCGTTGCGATATCACAAGCGGCACCCCAATACTGTGTATATAATGCATTCACTAAAATGGGTCAGACATTACACACAGGCTCTCATAAGAGGGAATCTCCATTTCATGCCGCTGAATCTTTAATAGATTTTCATGGCACAGAACTTATTTTATGGTGATATAAATTATACTTGCTGCAGAAGAGGAAATAGATATCCAGCTACAATTTCAGCTTAATGGCATTTGCACAAAGGTAACAGTATATACATATGAATATATATGTGGATAGCCAACTCCGTACAGCACTTAGCAGCCTTGAGTTCCTGCTCAGCAGTAGCCTCTGGGATATATATATATATATATATATATATATATATATATATATATATATATATATATATATATATATATATATATATATATATATATATATATATATATATATATATATATATATGTATGTATGTGAAATTACATTGCATAGCAGTTAAAAGGGGTGTACTACTGGAGTGCATTATTTCCTTCAATAAGATTGTGTGAGTTAGGCAGATTGAGTCAAAACTACTAATTACATGAAGCTCGATTTTAAGCTATTAGTATTTATATTGTAATACGCAGATAATAAGATCATTAGATAGAGAACTGCGAGAAAATCGGTTATTTCTGATCTTTTGCATGAAATTGCCCATATTATTTCTATTGGAGCTTGCAACATAATGACCCTAGAAAAGCGCAATAGCCACTGCGCTTTCTTTTAGATTCGTATATATGAGCTTAGTCGATGGACGAACATATCTCGTTCCCTGTCTCTCGAAGTTTTATGTTAATCCAGTTGAAACAGAACAGCAAAACACACATACTCGACTTGCGGTCGATGTATGTGCGGCGAACTTAGTACAGGATGTGTATTGTTTTAAACGAAAGTTTACAAGTATGACACCTCAGGTAAAAATAAGGTAGACGACAGTTATTTAGCCCTTTTAGTTACCCCTACACCAAGTATATGCCTTATTTTCTAATACTTGGCGATATTTTTCCGATCTAAATGGGTGAGTTAGAGGGGCTGATACGTACAATCGAGAATTGGAAGCTCGGGTTCAAGCAAATACGCATTTAGTCAAATAGCAAAGCATTAAATAATAATGCTTCTCCATTGTAATCTAACGCACTGAGACAGCGGATAACGGTACAATGTTTTTCGTCGGCTGATCTTTCCTCGTCCATCAATAGAATGCCAAAAGCAGAAAGGTATCAATATGGCTGCTGTTTAGTCTACACTACTTAACGATAATGATTAAATGTGCTTCATGCCATCCTCTGTGTAAGCCGCCCAAGTAGAGCTGTCGTTCATCTTGTCAAAGTACACAACAAACAAATTTCGATTGGGTGACGGCAGAACAAACTAACTACGATGGAGAGCCTGTTAAACCAATTAACCACACCTTGTTAGAATGAAGGTTCTCGTTTGATGGCTGCCTAGCCAAGTATATGTGATCTATTCTTAATTGCACGAATTATCAGCGTGTGATTACCTAATATCACATTGTCGGTATAACAATGACACTTTTTAAGGCATTAACGTCGAAAAGTTAAAATATTATGTGGAGTTCTCCACAAGATATGCATCATTATTTTACCTGACACCATCCAGAGGATATTATAAATGAACGGTGCTTAACGAAAATATTCATAGGCATATGGCTCTTGAGAGTTTCCTTGAGGTCTACTCAACAACCATTTAATGTAAGTATCGGGAACGTTGGCCTGCACTCAAGCAAGTATCTCGTCTAAACTGAAGTAGTTTCTCCAAGAAGTAACGATTCCGTTGTAACAAGGGATTGTATTTCAACAACATGTAAAGGACCAGCTGCTTGCAAATACTTAGGCAGACACTTAACATTGTATATATGGGCCATGGTGCATACCCATTGCCATTCCTACATTCGCATTCTTCCTTTCATCAATTCTTCATCTCGTTATCTTTCACTCCCATCCTTCCATCTCTGCCTCTTCCCGTGCTTCTCTCAGACGCGATCTATTCGGGTTGATAACAGCTGGAATTCAGATTTCTTCTTATACTCTGATATCATTACTTCTTAAATTGAATTATAGAATTTGCTCAACCTATATTATTTGGACGACATCGAATGATTAAAATGATGTAAATATTTATTTTGCAACGTGCACTTTAGCTTCATTATATTACAAACACTGCCCTAACAAACTGTTTGATCAGTGACCAATGATTCTGAAGAAAAGAGAAAATTTCTTTATCCATCACAACTTGACGCTGCTTCAATTTTAAGGAAACAGACGAAACCAGACTACTGTAAATCCTCCACTCAACAAACATTAATATGGACATACATAAAGATATATATATATATATATATATATATATATATATATATATATATATATATATATATATATATATATATATATATATATATATATATATATATATATATATATATATATATATATATATATATATATATATATATACATACATACAGGCATAAACATATGTAAATCTGTAAGTAGGTACTAATATAGATATTGATGTATATATAAATAATTATTCATACTTATATATGTCTATTCATATCTGTATATATACACATATATACACATACATAAATAAATATATATATAAATATATATATATATGTATATGTACATATATGTATATATATATATATATTTATATATAAGCATATATATATATTTATATATATATATCAATATATATATACCTATTTGTATATTTATAATCATTTTCATATTTACGTATATATATAAATATACATATATATTTATTTATATTTATATATTTATACATATATGAGGTATATATATACTGATGGCGCGTTCATAACGTGCTTAACATACGTTTTGGAAGTATTTGTCGTCAAGCTGTCCCAAAAGGAATGAAAAAAAAAGAATTGCATGTAAGATGTGTTCAAAACATCCGTTCAAACGGAGGTGCACTAAAGTGCATAACTAATTGCAGTAAGGTATGATGAGTTGGGTAATCTGCGCTTCTACTTAACATTTTATCAACATTTATCTCATTTAGTGTGCCTTGATTTTAAGCTGCTGATACCCTGATTGAAATACACAGTGAATGAGACATTTGAGAAATAACTGGGAGCAATTAAAGCATTTTTTCATTCACATACATGTACATTGCAGCTTACTTCATATTGTTGGTCAAGAAATCCGCTAGTGCTGAGTTGATAGTATACTGATCCTGCTACCCCAGGTGCAAACTATATCACCTTGAAACATTTGAAGCGATTGCGCCGTGACAGGTAAAAGTTGACCGCAGTAACTACTTTCCTATTGAAATACTCGACTTACGGCCGATGTATGTTTAGAAAAACTAAGCACTTGACGAATATTTCGCTTAACGATTGTATTACACAACAGGTAAACACAGGGCAATCGACACTTCTTATGCCCTTTTATTTATCCTAACACCAAGTATTTGTCCCGGTTTCGAAGACTTGGCAGTATTTGTTCGACGCACGGGTATAGTTACAATCCAGCTTAGGTCGCTAGGGGTAATAAGGATAATAAACTAGTCAAACACTAACTTATTAACTTATAAAGCTTCACCAACCGACTTGCACAAACAATGTCTTACGCATTGTTCCAGTGGAAAACGGCGCCATGTTTTCCTCGGCTGATCGTTTCCGAACCAGCAATATAATCCTTACAACACAAAGGTATCAACATGACGGCTGTTTAGCCTGCGCTGCTTCACAATAAGTACTAAGTGGACTTCACGTCATAATATTTGCAAGCTGCACAGGTTGAGCTGTCTATCCTCTGGTCGACGTTACAAAAACCAAATTCCGATTGGATCACGGCACAATCCATTTACTCTGTATACTTATGCAACCGAGCGCTTTAGAGCAATAGATGTACATCATGTTTAGCCAATGCAATTCATATGTCGTATGAATGCTCTGTGTGAATTTAGGAAGTCAACAGGGTAGTATATAGCAGTATGTAGGTTTTGACACCGTCAATGCACGCATACAGAAGTCTGCACCATATGCCTAGATAGATCATTGACAACTATGAGCGCTTATAACTGTATTCGGCTAATCGCTATCTGCCGGCTATTCATCACGTGGCCAATACCGTTTTCACACGTCTTGAAATTACCACTAAGGTTACCAGATTTTCTGATAAACTTCCACAGGGCAAGTGATAAATCACTTTTCGAAAATGGCACGAAGCTACAACACAAATGTAGGGGTTTTAATACCGAGTAGTCGGAGTGCGATAAATATTGAGAACGTATATATACCAAATGCGAGACAAAGCATACAATTTCCACTTGCCTTGGATGATTACTGATATTATATGCTTACAAGTGTCATATTTCATACCAAGGCAAAGTAAGTATATTCTTATTTACACCAACTAACGCCTTACACGCTTGTTGAAAATTCGACACGCAATATCATGTATTTGACATATATATATATATATATATATATATATATACGTATATATATATATATATATATATATATATATATATATATATATATATCCAAATGTATATATATATATGAATATGTATTTATATATATATATAATCATATATTTTTATATATGTATATATAATTATATATTTATATTTATACATATATTTATATTTTGTATATTTATACACATATCTACAATTATATATGCATACATATATATGAGAGAGAGAGAGAGAGAGAGAGAGAAAGAGAGAGAAAGAAAGGAAAGAGAAAGCGAGAAAGATAGAGAGAGAAAGTGAAAGAGTGAGAGAGACAGAGACAGAGAGAGAGAAAGAGAAAGAGAGATAGAGATAGAGAGAGAGAAAGAGAGAGAGAGAGAGAGAGAGAGAGAGAGAGAGAGAGAGAGAGAGTCAGTGTGAAATGCGGCGTACAATCGTCAAATAAGGTGAATCCAGGTACAAACACTATTGCAGTCAACATACAATAGTTGTTGTAAGGTAATTGATGGTCGACATTACGGTTTGTCGTGATTTGCGTGTGCACTGA